>JACJUY010006827.1:21206-48099 GCA_014220935.1 Platorchestia sp. MABIK
TATACAGGCTGTGTGTCTCGTTATACAGGCTGTGTCTCGTTATACAGGCTGTGTGTCTCGTTATACAGGCTGTGTGTCTCGTTATACAGTCTGTGTGTCTCTTTTTACAGGCTGTGTGTCTCGTCACACAGGCTGTGTGTCTCGTTATACAGGCTGTGTGTCTCGTTATACAGGCTGTGTGTCTCGTTACACACGCTGTGTGTCTCGTTATACAGGCTGTGTGTCTCGCCACACAGGCTGTGTGTCTCTTTTTACAGGCTGTGTGTCTCGTCACACAGGCTGTGTGTCTCTTTTTACAGGCTGTGTGTCTGGCCACACAGCACATGTGGGCCTAGTCACGAAGCTCATGCGTGCCACACAACACACAGTAATCTAAGACGCCACACAAGTGTAGCTAACTAGAACGTATGGGCACCTCGAGATAATACGGAGCATATTTAACAGTATTTTTCAGGATTACATATTTTTGTCTGCAAATCTTTGCGACATTGAAAAATTATTGGAAAAAATTTTAAACTCTTTTTTTCCTAGAATATTTATCAAAATTTTCATCATTATTTGGCTCTTTAAATGCGTAATCGTGCCTTTTTAACTACTAGGACTTGCTTGAAGCTAATTTAACTCATTCGCGTGTCCTGAATTAATTCTAACGTGAAAGCGAGAAAAATGTATATATTGCTACGGGTTATGTAGAAACACGTCAGTACAGACCACAGAAAATCAGAATTAAACAGAATTTTGAGGCCCAAAGCATAAGAAATTTAATCGCCTTATGAAATACAGCGTTGGAAATTTAAACCAATATTAGAGCAAAACTAGAGCCTGAAAAACGCTAAAAATGTTGACGTTCAAGTATTTTTACATCTGAGGTTCTATTTTATGTGAGCATTGATCCCAGCTCACGAGGCTAACTGTACTCTTCCTTTGATTAAATAAAAGTATTCTTCTGTCCACTCCTCGACAACGAAGGGACAGGCTAAAATATTCAGGGTGCACCAGTCAATCCTGCATTTCCGAGAAAGCTGTGGAAGCCCAAAACTGCAGGATTGACTGCCGCACCCTGTACGTCAAGATTTGCTTCTTGCACGAACAGGATTGCTATGACCGTTAGTGCGGTCTATGTCACAGTTCTATGTTAACACGTTCCCCGTATGTTGGGCCATTTGTGTATCAATAGGTAAGTTGCACATTCATGCGCTCGTATAAATTATAAATATTTCATCCGTTTCTTGAACTTTTTTAAAAATAACTGTTATCAATCATAGGAGGAGGAATGTTACCGTCAAATTGTATTTTTCATATTTCTCAGGAAGGATAAATGTTTTCGAGAGTTGAAGTTTATTTCTTAATTCTGCTACTAAAGCCAACTAAATCAATTGTTAATTTTGGAAGCGAGTTAAGGATGTTAAGAAGTAAGACAAGACTCTTTTACAGTGTCTGTATCGCGACAAAAATTGTGTGGCTCTCGCTGTAGCGAGGCCGTCCGTCAGTGCGATATGCAGTATTGCCTTTGTGAGTACCGTAGCACATCATGCGAATGGACTCCTGAAGACCCGAAAGTTATCAAATGTGTCGCTGCTAAAAGACAACTCTAAGCAAGGGACTACAACTGATCCCAACATTTGAGCTTCGGCGGAGAAAATACTAATGGCATGGGGAGTATATGGTATGAATTGATTGTGATGAAGCATGTAAATGTGAAATATGAAAGGTGGAGTATGTTAGAGATATGATTGTCCAGGCAGATGATCTTATTCATTCATAACAAGTAAAAAATAAACAAAAGCATACACACAAAGAACGAAAATGTAGACTTTTTTGGCAGACCGCTAATGTTTCTTCGACCATTCCTGACATAATAAGCGTCGTTGCTTAATACAGCCAAGTGTTGACAACACATTTGCAGCTCGCAGTCATGTTAGCAATTCATTATTGAAATAATTTTATACGTAGGATAGATAGAATAAAATCGAAGTCCAACTCCAACTCATTATGATCGAAACCTATAATCTACACCACTGCTGCTGCATTCGAAGTGACCTATGTGCAGCTTTTCTCAACTTACTGCAATCAAAATCTACAAGGGGAATACTGAATTCTCCCTGACCTATTGCAACTGAAATCTACAAGGGGAATACCGAATTCCCCCTGACCTATTGCAAATGGAATCTGCAAATGGAATACCTAATTCATGCCAGACGAATTGAATGCGTAATTCCTTTTTATTATGTACCTCGAGGAACTGGCACGTCCAGAATCCATCGTTGAGATTCCCTGTATTTTCAGTCCAATCTTCTGCTACCTTTTCATGAGGAATGTTTAATTTAAAACTCATTGCTTATGTACAGTAAACACACTAATGGGTTAAACGAATATTATTTGCTTTTTATATAGTTTACACAAAAGTTGTAAGACTGTAGTAAGCACAACTGTAGCATATACCAAAGGTTGGAAGTAAACAAGCACTACGCTCGTAACTGGATGTAATCAATTTTACTTGAAATTCATTGCCAAAACTGTTGTAGAAGATCTTATTCATAACGACAATTTAACGGGACTCTATCAGAAATGCAGAAACATTTTACTTAGATTGAAGAACCAGTAACTGCAGGCTTCTAATAGAAGAAAGAATTCACCACATGAATCTGAGCCGGTGTGTCCAAAATCAAGCGGCCAAGTACTAAAGATTGGCAGATCTATTTGAGTGCATTCAAGCTTTTATGAGAATTCATTTCTGAGCAACGAGCTTCAAAAATTCTCTGGAGAAATATACTCTACGTTAGAGAAAGAATTTAGAACGAATTAGTTCCAAGTATTCGTAAAGTATTCGGAAAAATATAAAGAAGTTAGACAAGACTCTTTAACAGCGTTTCCTCGACAATTATGTATCAGATGTCTTGTCTAGTGCTGCTAATATTTTTGGATGTTGCCGGTTACAAAATCACTCACCAATGCATAGCGGCATTACGAAACACTTGGACTACAAATTTTAAAATGATTCCATGCTTCGAACCAAACATAGCGAAATAGATCCCGTAGTATGTCTACGCTATTCTCCATTGGACGCGGAGCCGTAGTACGTTAATGCTTACCCCTCCATTAGATGGGATTGGATGCTTATCCCTCCGATGTTACTGTAACATCGGTGTAGAGCAGCGGTTTTTAACCGGTGGGGAATTCCCCACTGGTGGGAAATGGCGGAGTTGCCAGGTGGGGAATCTCGTGCATTTGTTTCCATCCACAAAAATCGATAGTATTTCAAAATCTAATACATTACATTCAACTATTGACTTATTTACCAAATCCCACGCATTTACAGTCTGTTTTAGTAACAAAAACAACCATAATGAGGTATTGTATGTCATATTTGGGTGAAAGTGACAACACTGCTGAGTTATGAATGTCACAGATAAGTAAAAGGAAGTTGCTGTGGTGGGGAATTGGCGAAAAAAGATAAAGAACTACTGGTGTAGAGGTACATACATACAGTCTCTGTAGAACAGGGGTTCCCAACCTGGTGTGCTACATTCTAAGGGGGTGCCAGAAAAGTCCAGGTAAATAACAGTAGGATATTGGCTATGTGTTAGTATTTTTATTATAGGGTAGCGAGAAAAGTCGACGTAAATAATAGTAAGATATTGGCTATGTTTTGGCATTTTCATTTCAGGGGGTGCAAGAAAGGTCCAGGTAAAAAATAGGATATTGGCTATGTGTGGGCATTTTTATTTAAGGAGTGTGAGGTTCGAATGAAATTACTTACGGATGCGATGCGAAAAAAAAGGTTGGGCACCCCATTGTAGTATACTGTGGCAGCCCATGGCAATAACGTACAAACATGGAAGGGTGACCGCCTGCCTCAACAGTTGTCAGGCCACACGGAACAGGACAAGTTTTCTAACGAGAAATATTGCAGATATTTAGGAATATATATCTATAGGAAAAGAAGGAAGGGAAGAAAGAAAGAAAAATCACTCTTTTTCAAAAAAGTTGACATATGAGATGCAAAACAACGAATGGGATTTTAAAATTTCTTAATATAAATGTCTTTATAAACGTACTATACGAGAGGTACTTATAGACAAACCATACGAGGTGTATGGCTCATCAAACCCTTCCAGTATGTGTGGGGAGGTGAGGATAGTTCATGTGTATGTATGTGTGTTTTTCTGTTTGTCTTTTAGGGATGTTCTTTTGTACTCATAGACAAAAGAAATGGAAAATGAAAGGGAACCAATAAAACACAGAGAAAATTTAAAACACAGACACTAATATAACACAGAAGAATTGACAAATTAAATGTGAGTGAATATTTCGATGAAGATTTTTGTTCATTCACAGAAGTCTGATCAGATAGAAAAAATGAAGTAAACATCTCAAAAAAATCTACGCGTGGCAGATCAAGACTGAGCTCCAACATTCATGTAATTTAATCTTAATTTGTTTTTATTGTTTTTAATGTACATCTTCAAAGACCGTACAGATTTTAGTAAAATGAACATGTAGGAGAAGAAGTTTTTTAATCTTGTCATAAGCACCTATGAAAAACTTACGAGTCTCTCCAAAACGTGTAAATTTTAACGCTTTCTACGAACATCCAAAGAAAACGTTATTTTGGGGGGTTGGCTATTTGAACTTGAACTTGATGTGCGTGACGGGAGTTCACACACATTCAAAACGGTCAATTTTTTCCCCTAAAGCACGCGTATGAAATTTTAGAACATTTTACTTTACCTGACACAAAATTAACGCTACAAAGGCAATAGCGCTGCACACAAAAAGCCTTTGTTCGACGTAAAAAGTTACTAATTCACACACATTAATTCTTTGGCAAGTTCACCTCATAAAAAGATACATGTATTTTGCCTTACTAAATAATGCGTATGCCGTACGTCCCAGAAAAACCCGAACCGAGAATTACTCTCCCGTATCAGTAATACCATCATAAGAAAACCATAAGCGTTTAATTTCCAGCAAAATTATCATTCAAAATTAACCAATAGAGAAGGTATTGCTGATTATGATACTATTACTGATACGGGAAAATAAACACTCGGTTTGGATATTTGTGGGACATACTGAATATGCGTCATATAATTTTATATTGCGGCAAAAATTTGACTTGAATTGCCCACACAAAGTTTCTTCAATTCGAACTTACATAAAATTAATGGAATACATTTCATGTTTTTTCTCACAAGCACATATTTAACCATTGAAGTGGCTATAGCGATATTTATGTATGTTTAAAAACTTAGGTTTCTTAATCACTTTTCAGAAACTATTTTTGAATATTTATGACACAACTTTTTTAGAAATGAACAGTTTTCAATTTTCTGTTTTTCTTTCTCTATGGTGTAAAAATCACCTATTGAAAATTCTCCCACAATTACATTATCCCTAAGAGCTTCCTCCAAGAACCATTTTTATTGTTTCATCGTTACAATCGTACAGTAGAATTTTTTCAGACTCTTAACCTAGGAGATGGAGTAACACCGCGAATAGAGAGCTTAAGACGACTTCGCATAAGTTGTGAGTGTGCACGTGTGCTACTGAACCTCTGACTAAAATTATGGTGGATTAAAGTGAAGTTGCTGAAAAACTAGTATAGTTTGTATATTCACGTGAGTATAATGTGTGACATTGTATGGAGTTCTCGTGAGAGTAGTTCTTTTGTTGCTTGAGAGTTGAGACTGAGCGTTTGTATCGTGACTTGCAACTTTTGACTAGAGTGGTTTGACTGGTAGTTCTGTATTTGTCTGTAAGTCTGTGCTGTGATAGAAGTTTGTGGTTGAGAATGGCATGTAATGGGGAAAGTAGTGTTAAGGGCCGTTTACACTAGGGAACATTTTGGCCGTGAGGCGCGACACGTGCATACGAGGCTCATCACTGAGGCTCATATTTGTGTGTGTGTTTACGAAGTTCCCTATTCGCTCTGATCGAATTCGCGAGGCGCGACACTCAAGAGAATCGCGACTACCGTGGCGAATAAGAAACTTCGTATATACACACACAAATATGAGCCTCAGTGGTGTGCCTCGTATACACGTGTCGCGCCTCACGGCCAAAATGTCTCCTAGTGTAAACGACCCTTTAGGGTTGGAGGTGCAGATGGGAAGGAGTTGAGTCAGCGTGAGACCTGTTCAGATTAGATGGATTTGGATGCATGCAGATGCGTGAGAATGATCCTTGCACAATGATCCTTCCCATGGATTTGAATCCGGTGAACTCTTGTGCCAATGTTATTAGCATGCGAAATTTAATTTTTATGTTATGGTGAAATGTTTCATTCCGTCCGAGCCGGTTATTTAGCTTACTAGTTGATACGAAACAATGTAAAGCACTAATGTCAACCTCACAGTCTAAGACGCAAATTAATTTGGATCTACCCGTTTTACTTTCAACCTTAATCCCTCATTTCACTAGTTCCTATGTTCGTAAGCTCAAATTTCAATATGGAAGTGCACTAACGAAAGTATTTCAACAATGCATCACATGGATAATGTTTTCTTGATCACTTGTAGTAAAATGCATGGTCAAAATCAGACTAACGCAACGAAGGAAACGCATTTTTAAGTCCTTTTTTCCCAACCATTTATTTCAACAATTAACTTGCATGAGTATTACAATCCCCATGTGTAAATATGAAGTCAAGGTCTAAATTATATGGTTTTGAAAGCATTTTTCACTCATAATAAAACACTTGAAAATGCGACGTAATTCATTGGCAATTTTTACTTTCTTACGCTCGTGAGAGTGCATTATGATAAAACTATATTCGAAAGGTAATTTTTCGTATTGTTCCAGCTATGCTGCAAATGTTATGGTCACCATTGTATAACAATCCTCATGTCTCTAACTCCGGTGAACTCTTTTATGCCAGTATTATCAACGTAGTTAGTAAATATTAGAAATTTGTCTTATGGTAAAACATTTTATTCCTTCCAAGCTCAATGTTTTGGCATACTACATAAGAACGAGAAAAAAAATTGTCCGTCGATCTCATGGTCATAGACGCAAAATAATTTAAATCTGCACATTTTACTATTAAAACTAATCTCTCCAATCACTGGTTCCTATGCTCGTTTGGTCACACTCCAATACACGTGCGCCCTAACGACAGTTTTCAACTATGTGTGACAGGGATTTTTTTTCTTTGTTACTGATATTTATTTGCATTTTCAAAACCAAATTAATTACCGAAAAGAAAGAAAGGATGTTAATGTGAAGGTATTTTAGCATCACAAACATCGGCATCTTAGGATGCTTTATTTCCAATCAAGCCTGATACATATGATCTTGAGCATTGGTTTTTCAAATGCCTTATAACTAACACTATATATAGGACACCATGACGGTTTCCCCCGTAAAGCCGGTGCCCATTTCCGACACCTGGGTTGAGTGGGGTATTGTGCTTGAGCTTTCCCTTATACCTAACGGGGAAAATCGCCGCGCCAGCGCCGGGATACGAACGGGATAGAACATCATTGTTTCAATTTCTTCTTCTAGTCTTAAATTGCTCTTGTTAGTTTCCTGTGGCAACTTTTACTTTCTTACGCTCGTGAGTAAATTATGACAACACTATTTTAGGTTGTTAAATTTTTGTACGGTTCCAGCTATGTTGAAAATGTTACGGCTAGCCTTGTACAACAATCCTTTTCATGTCTTTGACTCCGGTGAACTCTTTTGTGTCAGTACCATCAGCACATCTGGTATACCACTCATTCTTTCCATACTGCTCAAACACCACATTAACGTAAGTAGGAAATGTCAATTTTTTTGTTATAGTGAATATTAGATTTTTTCCAAGCCCATCATTCGACATACTAGTTGATGCGTTAGTGTCCCAAATCCTGTTGATGTGATGTGTTAGTCTCCCAAAATTGTCCCAAATCCTGACTGTCGACCTCATTGTTCTAGACGCAAAATAAATCAAATCTGCCCATTTTAATTTTGACATCAATCCCTCATGCTCGCATTTCTAGTTCCTATGTTCGTATGCTCATGTTTCAATATAAGTACGCAGTAATGAGAAGGTTTTCAGCAATGCGACACGGGGATTTTGTTTTATTGGTCACTTGTATTTGAATGCATTACCAAAACCAACTACCACAATGAAGGGGAACGCATTTTTTTTTTACTTTTCCCCGAATCATGTTTCGACAATTAACATGAGTATTACGATAATCATGTATGAATAGCAATTAAGGATCCGAATCTTTTGTTTCGACAATTAACATGAGTATTACGATAACCATGTATTAATAGCTATTAAGGACCTCTAAGTCAAGGTATTTGAGTGAGATTTTCGCTTTTATTTCCATATAAATGCGCACAAACGAATGCATTTTTCAACTAAGCGTTACGAGGATTGTGTTCTCTTAATTACTTATATTTAAATGCACTGTCAAAATCAGATTACGCAACGAAGGGCACTCATTTTTGTAGTGCTTTTCTGTCAAGCAATTTTTGTTTCAATATTTTACATGGGTATTAGGATACCAATGTGTTATTATCAGATAAGGATGTTAATGTTAAGGTATTTTATAGACCAATGTTTCAACATTTCACGTTTGTACTTTATTGGAATTAAACTGTTTTTCTTTCTTTTTTCTTTTTTTCTTTTTTTTCGAAGTCTTTTTTCCTTTTGCTTATTTTTCCTCATGTTATTTTTTACGATAACACTGAGCTTGACTGTCAATTTGGATGTAGCACGAGCAAGATTGTTTTATTTATATTATTATTTTCTTATATTCATTTTCAATACGTATATACATGAATATGTGTGTGTAAGTGGGTGCGTGCATGTGTGTGTGCGCACACACATGTAGGTCTATGTGTGCGTGTGCACATGTACATATTCATATATATATAAACGCACATGCACATATATATTTCTATTTCTATTTCTGCGTAAAAGCCAAACATCAAGATACATTTCAGTTTTCCTAAAGCTCTGCGACCCGTTACCACTGAACCATATTACAGAAATAAATATTTTATTGCACTTGCTTAACGATTCAAAATTAGATCAATCACGACCCCAGAGGGCGTTTCTGTGAATAGAAAAAATGAAAAATACAACAGACAAATGAAATAAAGCGCTCGTGAAAAAATTATCTCCCTGGGCGTATGCTGAACAAGCCATGAATTTCATTTTGCGTGTAAGTTTGTTCACGCGTTTCTAGATGTGCGTGTTGTGTTGCGTGATGTTCTTTATAAATTACCTTGTGACTAACCTTTTCTCAATACTTGATGGTCATTTACGACGGTGTTTCAATATGCTTCGGGATAGCGTATTTTGTCTTTTCTCACTTCGATTCACCTAAAAATTTAGGAATTCCGAAAAATTCTTTATGTGGTATTTAAATTATTTATGAGTTGTCAGCCATCTCATGGATATATCCAAGAAGTGATATTATTGATTTAACTGGCCCTTGACAGGGTTAATCTATTTGCACGCCACGTATGGTTTGTCTATTAGTACGCCTCGTTTGGTTTGTCTATTATAATAGACCACGTATAGTTTGTCTATTAATACTCCTCGTATGGTAAGTTCGTCTAAGGACGTCTTATATCAAGAAATTTTTAAAAGCCAATATGCTGGCATGTATCTCACGTGTTAACTTTTTTTAAATAAACGTTTTTTTCTTTTTACTTCTTTCTTCATACGAAAGAATGTTTCAATCTTTCGTTTGAGAGTAATTTGTAGTGGATAGGTGCATTATTTCGAAAGTTACAAGTGAATGAACTTATGTGTTGCATTAGTGGCGGGGCTTATCTGGAAAAGATCCGTTTGTATCACCGTGCAAAATTCACAATTCCTCTGAGAAAGAAATCGATTCATGTAGATCAGCTGCACACTTTCTATACTTTATTGATTTATTATTAGATCGCATAATAGCTTACCTAGTATTAGCAAATCAGAATGAGAGTCTATGCATTTCCTTTGAAAACAAGAACGCAAATTTTAAGTTCATTCGCAGTGGTCGGTGGTTGGTAGAAGACACAGAAAAAGAAAAGGAAAAAGAAAAACAGTTTATATTCAACAAAGATGGCATAGAGATGGCAGCTCGCTGAAGTGCAGAGCTACGCCACTGATACCACAAAAGAAGGAAGGAGAGAAAGAACGAAGGAAAGAAAGAAAGAAGGAAAGAAAGATAAAAGAACCGGAGAAGTGAATGAATGAAAAAGAAAAAATGGAAAGCACAAAAGCAGAAAAGAAAAAAGAAGGAACGAAAAAGAAACATGGAAAGAGAAAAGGAAGAAGGAAGGGATGAAAAAGAGAAAGAAGAAATAAAAGAAAAATAGTTTATTTTCAAAAAAAAATTGAAAAACTCAACATTGGTTGCTAAAATAATCTCAACATTAAGATCCTTATGTGAGATCCTTACGATCGTGTCATAACACCCCATGTACAGTTAGCGACGAAATTAGTCGTACACCCCTCGCCTTTCAAACTTTCTAGAATTACTCAAAAACTATTGTTGCCACAGGCATAAGATTTTCACAGGGTGTGAAGCACATATTGGTGACAATAACACGAAGTTTCTAGAACACAATTTTATTTTTGAAATATTTAACAAGCTGAACTTCAGAAACACGATACGACAAAATTACTCATACAGTGAGTAGTATTACACTTTATTGAAGTGAATCTATAATTTGAATGCTTTTTTAATAATCAATAGCGTGACCTTTCATCTTCATAACATTTAAAAGCCTTTTATTATAGTTTTTAACAAGCTTTTCCGTAGTTTCAGATGAAATATTGTTCCATTCTTCAATGGCGATGCGTTTCAATTCCTGAAGATTCTTTGGAGCTCGCATGTCGATGTTGACTTTTAATTCCTGCCACAGGTTTTCAATGGGATTGAGATCAGGACTCGTCGAAAGCCATGGCAGCCCAATTATCTTATTTCTTTGGAGCCAGCTAGTTGTACGAGGGGGCTTCAAAAAGTTCGTGGAAAAAGGATAGTTTAAAAAAACAGTCAAAGTCATAATGTTTATTTTTCAACATGTGCTCCATCTATGTCAGTACATTTCTGCAAACGCTGATACCAGCCTTTAAGTCCATCTGTGTAAAACTGAGAGTCATGCGATTTGAGCCCTGTCATGGCAGCTCTTTTCACTGCTTAAACTAATGGAAACCTTTCAATGACTTTTTCAGGTTTGGAAATAAAAAGAAGTCGGATGGGGCTAAGTCGGGGCTATAAGGGGGATGTCGAATGATTTCCCACCGAAATTCGCGAAGCACAGCTCTTGTCTGCCGAGCGCCATTATAGCGGTGCATTGTTGTGATGGAAGAGGACCGATGCAGCTTCCCAGGGCGTTTTTCTGCGATTTTCTTGGACAATTTTCTTAAAATCTCTTCATAATAAACAGCTGTAATAGTTTTCTTATTCTCGAGGAAATCAACTAACGTTTGCAGAATATCTGCACCTTAGATTAAGTTTATTTTAATGGAAATAAAATTTAAAATTTACATGGTACATAATTAAAGGAAATAAATAATTAGTCAGTAAATATTAATACTTTTAAAAATATACCATTCAATCAGATGAGGAGATAAAGTGTATTCAAATTTCGCATCCCCCATAAGACCATATTACCTTCGAACTTTAATCAACCGCAAAAACTGATGTCGTTCGAAGGATTAACCCGAACAATCCCATGCCGATCGCGAGCGGCGCGTGGAGTATCGTCTGTGGACGTTCGTGCGAGGTAAGTTGACTAAAATCATCGTAGATATTACAGATTACGGTAAATTATATTTGATTGTTTCTCTCTTTGTTCATATTAACAATAGCAGAATAAGCAGAAAGACACCAGGTTATCCTGTTTCGAAAAGAAGGAACATTACGAGTTGGCAGACCGCTGCCAAAGATGGCCGGTCTGCCACAGGGGTCGGGAGAAGACTTCGATACCTTCGAAAAGGAAACGAATATCTCTTTCGTCGACTCAATGGACTCCAGTGTGATTTCGGACACCGCTATGGCCACTGTTAATGAATCAATTATGGACTCTGAAACCACCCCTCATGATAGTAGTGTAGTTCCTTCTCATTTGCGATCTGTGAATACTCTGAACCCGAGTTTACCGGAACTAACTCTGAGCCCTGAAGAAAATGAAGTTGTAGGAAGTATTCCTGGAACTGATAGTGAACTCCCAAAAGCTTTGAATGCTGAAAATCTGGACACAACCCAACTGGAAATGCGTCGTTGGAAAGGAAAAAAACGTAACTACTCTGAAGAACCTGAAAACTCCTAAACTAATGTATCCTCAGCAGGAGGTGCAAATAGCCCTGCTCAGGTTGATAACCCACCAGGCAAGAAAAAAGCGCTCCTACTAAATACTAAAAACCAGTCTTCTGTCATGTCCGATGACCTGCTGGGATATCCTGAGGACAGCCAGCCTGAAATTGTCACAATCCTGATTGAGCCCAGAAACTCCTCTCAAGACGTAACGAAGTTCTTCTCAAATGAACTAAAATTAATGAGAGATCTACAGTCTTCTGAATTTGGAAAATGCAACACAATTGATACAAGGAAAAATATAAGTCGGAAACTTCTGGTAGTCAAGATCAGGAAAATTAACAGCCATCAACTAAACAATCTGTTGAAAACCACCTGCATTGGAGATTGGTCCGTAACCTGCAGATTGCCAGAAGCGATGCAAAAATCGTTCGGAGTTATAGGACCAATCGGACTAGACTCAGACCTCAATGAAATTAAAGAATACCTATCTATCAAAAACCCAAATCTCCTTAACGTCCTGCGTCTGACAAAAGGAAAAGACCACCAATCAACACTTTGCACGAAGCTTCCATTTTCTGGACCTACACTGCCTGAATGCGTGTACCTGGGATATCAGAGATTTAAAGTTCTCTTATTTGTGGACAGGCCTTGGCAGTGCTACAACTGTCAAAGGTTTGGACACAATGCAAGAGACTGCCGTTCAAAGCCTCGATGTGTGATCTGCGCTGGACCTCATCAATCAAGAGAGTGCATCTCCAAGGAAACAAAAAAACAATGAAATGCACAATCTGTAAAGGAGACCACACGGCAAGCTATGGGGGATGTGTAGGAATGAAAAATGCCAAGCTTGTTGAGAAAATTCGGGCTGAAAATAAAATGTCATATAGAGATGCAGTCGTAATGGCCAAACAACAAGACATAACTGCCAACACGCCAAGGAAATTTGATAGTACAACTTATCAAGTCAACTCCTCCAAGCAGAACAACATCACAAAAAGCCAGCTACCAGAGCGGATGTTTGCAGAAAAAACAAAAAATGCTGCTACCCAGACTGAACATGAAGATGTTACCCAGAATACACTGCAACAGCTCAGCAAGCATCTCCATGTTCAGAAAGCCCTTACTATGGCAAGGATTTTCAAGTTGATGGTAAATAGCAACAAGACTATTCTGACTGCTCCTTTCTGGATATCATTAATGAAGAAATGCATACAAACCTTACAAATGGTGAACTTGAATTCTAAAAAAATGAAATGAGCAATAACAGTCCCTCTGTAGACATACCTGGTAGATCAGCCCTGCGTGCAACATGGGAGGAACCGGATTGGAGGACGGACAAGCCCCAAATAATCAAGACACATTCCCACCCAACTGATAATGCAAGAAAACAAGGAAGGACCATCAATCCCAAAAACCCTGAGCAGGTGGCGGTTGAGCAGCGCACTTCCCAAGACAGCCTTGGACCAACATTCAACTACCACCAAATCAGGAGTCAAAATAAATGTCAAGAAGATGCTCGGAAAATGCTGAATAGGACGCAAAACAGAGGTAAGGGTGGGGTGAGGAAAAAAAATAGAGACAGGTCACAATTTAAATATTCTTGTATGGGACTGCCATGGCCTTTACAGTAAACTATCAGAATTTAAAATAAGAGTGTATACCACAAAGCCACATGTAATTTGCTTATCCGAAACATGGTTGAAGGCCAGCAGAGAACCAACTTTTATAAATTATCGTACTTTTTATAAGCATAGACTTTTGAGGCCTGGCGGAGGCATAGCAATGCTGGTCCGTAATGACATTCACTGCTCAGAAAAATCACTGAATGAATACCCAAATGAGAGCCTTGAAATACAGGCAATAAAAATATTCAATAAATCCAAAACAATTGATCTCTTGAACTTATATAACCCAAACTCAGTTGTCTGTACAGACGAATTTAATCACTATTTCTCCCAACTTGGCTCATGTAAACTTGTCACTGGTGACTTCAATGCCCACCACCCAATGTGGGACACAAGAGCCCCAAGTAATAGTACCGGAAATAATCTTGTGAATGTACTTTTACTACATGACCTTGTTTTGCTCACACCATTAAACTTACCAACTTACTACCATCTGCCAACAAAGACAAAATCCACTTTGGATTTGTGTTTTAGCTCTGCTGACCTTCAACCAATGTCCCAGGTTAGTTTGGGGGAGGAGTTGGGAAGTGATCATGAACCAGTGCTGTTATCGGTGGGTTTCTCCCCTGACGTGGCTGCTTTTAAATCTAGAGGTCACTGGTGCTTTGGTGCATGGGGGTTCCTGGGGCCAATGGAGAGCCTCCCTTCCCCAAATAAAAAGAGGGAAAAATTTCGAGGAATCTGCTGTAAATTTCACAGAAGCGCTTATCCAGACATCAAGAAGAATTTTCACTAGAACTCGAGAAAGGATCACTCCTAAATACTCTAAGCCCTGGTGGAACGGTGAGTGCAGCGCGTGGGTTAGTAGGCGACATGCAGCAAAGAATAAATTTAGGAAGCATCCAACTCCCGATAATTTGATCACATTGAGGAAAGCAGAAGTATTGGTTAAGCGAGTCACTAAAGCTACTAAAATTAAAGCCTTTCAGGACTTCTGTACTGAAATAAATTAATTTACCCCAGTGAGTGCTATATGGAAGAAAATAGGTGCTCTGTCTGGAAAACGACGGGTACTTAGATCTGACCCCTTGGTTTTGAATGACAGAGTGATTACCGAGGCTCAAAGTAAGTCTGAAGCCATAGCAGATGTATACTCAAAGGTACTAAATTCAAAATGTTCCACTCCAGATAGCACCTATTTGGGGCAGCTAGCTATAGCACTAAGTAATGATGATACAGTAGATTATAATGAACCGTTTACTCTGTCAGAGCTCCAGTTAGTGATAAAGCATAGTAAAAATACTGCACCTGGTGAGGATATGATCCACAATCAAATGCTCAAAAACCTTACAGTGGAATATAATGATTGGTTTTTGTCCATAATTAATCATAGTTTTAAAAATAGTACAATCCCTTGTTCATGGAAGCTAGCTACTATGATACCTATATTAAAACCTGATGAAATAACATCTGACCCAAATGCATATAGACCTATATCTCTGTTGTCATGTATGGCAAACATAATGGAAGGCTTGATCTGTAACCGACTGTATTGTGTGTTGGAAAAATGTGAGACTCTCAGTGACACTCAAAGTGGTTTTCGGAAGAGGATGTGCACCCTGGATCAGGTGGCTAGGCTGGAAATGAATGTTAGATATACCTTGGTAGACCGAGGCATTTGCGTGGTGATTTTCTGTGATTTAAGTAAGGCTTATGACCATGTTTGGCATACTGGCCTTCTCTCTAAACTCTCAAAAATTGGGATTGTTGGAGGACACTTAGTTGGATAAGGGAGTATTTGCGGAGCAGAGAGTTCAAGGTATATTTTGATGGTAGTTATTCCTCTGTTCGGCAAATAAGCTCAGGAGTCCCACACGCTCAGTTCTTGCACCAACGCTTTTTAATGTTATGTTATCTGACCTCCCTAGAGTTCATGGAGTACCTCTTTTAGAGTATGCAGATGATATAACTATCTTATGTAGGGGTATGGATATACAGCATGAAACTAGAAAGGTTCAGGAGCAAGTTGACCAGATAAATAGCTGGGCAAAGTACTGGGGCTTAGAGCTGAACCAAACCAAAACAAAGGGAATGATGTTTACAAAAAAGGAAACTGTGCAACCTAACATAACTGTTGAAGGCCTAACCATAGACTTTGTTCCCACCTATAAATATTTCCGAGTTGTACTGGATGCTCCAAACCTTTCTTGGAAGGCCCACATACAGAGTGTGAGAGATAGCTGCATTCCCAGAGTAAATATTATGAAAGCAATATCTCATCACCACTGGGGAGCAGACAGATCATGCCTGCTCAACTATTACAAAATGGTGGTCCTTCCAAATTAGACTATGGCTCAATGTTTTATGGAGTAGCTCCTAAGTCCTACCTGAATAAACTGGACATTATACAGAATACCTGTTTGAGGATTGCTACCGGGGTGCGGAGCACTACTCCTATATTATCACTCGAAGTTGAAAGTAACATACCTCCTCTGAAGTTCCGTAGGATGTTGATGCTAATGAAGTTTTATTGCAGACTTAAGGAACTACCATATAACTTAGCTACAACTAGAGAAATATTTCCCCAGCTTGGATCATTGCAGAACAAGCCTTGGACTGGGCACATCATGTTGCCACCTCTAGTAGTTAGAGCGGAAAGGCTCTTTAATAAAATGGAAATTCCCAAACCTACTACCTGTTGTACCCCTGTTGTTTCCCCTGTTCCTCCTTGGAAGGACACCAGTGGGATGTTCCTCATTGAGTTCTTAGATGTCCCGGTAAGACACTTGTCCAGTGAAAGAGTTTATTCAACCCATCAATACCTACAAGATTTGGTATACCCTCATTATTTGTCTGTGTATACTGATGATTCTGTACTTGTTGACCCTGTTTGTTCCGCTACTGCAGCAGTAATAGATCGAGATGTACAGAGCACCACGATGATGAATTGGAGATTACCTCCAGAGACTTCCATCTTTGCTTGTGAAATGTTTGCCTTGGTGCAGGCCACTAAATTTGTATTTGCTAATTATGACTCTCTTCCAGGAGTGGTTATTTATACAGATTCCCTCTCTAGTGTATCTTCTCTGCAGTGTAGATCAAATGTGAATTACATTCATTTAGTGTATGAAGTGCACAAATATATTGGACTAACAAGTACGAAGTTCCCAATCTGTATTCAGTACATTCCAGGACAGAAGGGCCTTGAGGGAAACGAGTTGGCAGACCTGGCAGCCAAGGCCGCTCATCAGCAGGAGGTGACACCCAACATACACATTGCAACAACTGATAAGGTGAGAGAAATTAAACTATCTATTAAGAAAAAGTGGCTGCATGGTGTGAATACTTTAAAAAAGGGAAAGTTCCTGCTCAAAATTAGGGATGACATTGGTTTTTGGCCCTGGTCTCACCACCGTTCTAGAGTGGTAGAAACCACAATGGCTCGTCTGAGAACTGGCCAAATAGGATTGAACCAACATCTGTACAGATTTGAACTCGCAACAACAGATAAATGCACTTGAGGAAGTATAGATAGTGTTGAACACTTTTTACTCCAATGTCCACTGTACTCACTGGCCCGAGATAATATGTATTCAGAACTAAATGGTGCCAAGATCCCTTGCACGGTTAAAAATCTGTTAGGGGGAGGCAAGCATGATGTCAAAATGCAACAATTAATTCTTACTGCTGTAGCAGCCTTTCTGGTATCAACAGGTAAACTGGGAATTCTATGAATAGCTACTAACTACTAACATTAGATAATGCATTAAAAGTTACTTCCTAAAAGGGAAAAAAGCACTTTGTTGAATAGAGTGTCCTTATTTGCATAAGGTTTGTAAATGCAACTACTGTACAAGGGGCTCTATGAACAAAGAGTGAACATGCCTTCAAAAAGCAGCAGAGAATGTCACCTTTTGTCCTCTTGAGGACATGCACTCCAGTAGAGGTAGTTTTAACGTAGAGAGTAGGGAGTAAGCATGTCTAAACCCTTAAGTTGTAAAATGCCACAAATAACTACCCGCTTGATGCTCCAGGCTGTGCTGCCCAGGCTGGACCATTGTTTCCCCCTTGAAATTTTTCTATGCTGCTCAAGTGTCTTGATGCCTAGGTTGAGAATGCTAGTCCTGCTTGAAATTGCTAATTTCTTTGTATGGGAAAAATAAAATAAAAATTAAAGTAATGAATCATAAAAAGCTGAATATACTGTATAGTATGTTAAGGCTCTGTTCATCTGTTACAGAGCTGTCTATACAGCAACGCCAAGGAAAACCCTAGAGACCTGAGGCGCATGGACTTATAAACTCCGGAGACCTCACAAAACGGATGGGAGAGAGAGAGAGAGATGTCGTTCGAAGTTTTCATTTTCTATGCAGCCCTTGTACCAGAACATGTTGAGCTGCTGTTCAACGCAACTGCTGTGCGTTAAACCGAGTGTCAGTCCGGCCAAGCGACAGAGCTGCCTTTTGGTCCGGTCGTTATCAGTTTAATTCCGGCACTCTTCGGCAGCACTTAAAGACTCGCTACGAGATACTCTTCGTTCTCAGCGGCAGGCGACTCAACAGTTCTGAAACTTTCTACAATCTTCAATTCGTCAACCTGGATCCCAAAATTCTCCGTGGAGTTTTAACTTGAGTAAATCATGAACAAGATGAGAGCTTAAACCAAAAGCAGCGGGGGACGGCAGCAGGCTACTGGCGTCGCATGGACGGAAGACACCCGAGGCCCTCGGAGGTTCGTCCTTTTCTAGTGAAATGAGGTATTTTCGGGTGCTAGTGTGAGATTTGGGTGCTTTGCTCCTCATATTATTTTATCCGCAAATGAAATTAATATTTAACTTAAGAACTCTTTGAATACTTAAAAACTCTTTGAATACTTAAAAACTCTTTGAATCCTTAAAAACTCTTTGAATCCTTAAAAACTCTTGAATACTTAACAACTGTTGAATACTTAAAAACTGTTGAATACTTAAAAACTCTTGAATACTTAAAAACTCTTGAATACTTAAAAACTCTTGAATACTTAAAAACTCTTGAATACTTAAAAACTCTTGAATACTTAAAAACTCTTGAATACTTAAAAACTCTTGAATACTTAAAAACTCATGAATACTTAAAAACTCTTGAATACTTAAAAACTCTTGAATACTTAAAAACTCTTGAATACTTAAAAACTCTTGAATACTTAAAAACTCTTGAATACTTAAAAACTCTTGAATACTTAAACTCTTGAATACTTAAACTCTTGAATACCTAAACTCTTGAATACCTAAACTCTTGAGTACTTAAACTCTTGAGTACCTAAACTCTTGAGTACCTAAACTCTTGAGTACCTAAACTCTTGAGTACCTAAACTCTTGNCAGATTTTCATTCATCCTGTTCCAGTTTCCATTATGATATGAGTAGCTCTGATCCACTGGACATATCTGTAGATAGCACTTGTATTCTCATACAGACTTAGTACAATGTTTACTATTTTTCTGCTAAACCCAACAATAGACTCAACAATAGACTTCAATAGACTCAGCCGACTATTTGGCAACGCGGACATAACCACCGCTCCGCAAAATCCGCATGCCGCAAGATCTTTTTCATCATCGCTCCGATTCGTTTAGGGTCTGATTTAAGCTATTGATCAATATGCATGTCAGTTGTCCAAAGTTGATCAGTTTATGGATTTGAATTTATGAACTAAAATTTTAAACGATTTAATAACATTACACAACATTTAAAACATAGTTAGGTGTAGTGATCTTCTGATGTAGATGAATTTTACAGATGAAAAATAGTGACGACCTAATTGAATAATGTTTTTATACAAAATATTATCATTTAAATATTATTTAAATATTTTTTTCATTATTTCATTTACCATTTGAATTATGTTATTATTCAATTCAAATATTTTTTATTCCTCTAGGTAAATTTACAGAGTAAAATGCAAGCTCATTAAGAAAGAGGATCTAAACGATGGTGGGGAGGCAAGTTAAAATATAAAAGCAGCCCTCTTGAAGCAATTTGGTTTGCTGAAGTAGTTTAGTAGTAAACTAGTCACGATATGGTAATATTATCTCGTTAATATTGTAATCATTCTATTATTCCTCTTCTGCCATTTATAATTCCCCAACCACTTTTCGTTTCCCTATTCTTCTGAGAAGTAAAAAAAATCATGTCAGGCGCTTTTCCAGCAGATTGTAAGCTGGACAAAATGTTTTCTTCCTCATCAATTATTTATCGATATGAAGAGTTAAGTATCATCGTGTGAAATGTGAGGTAATTGATTTATTTCCTCCGGCATCGATTCTAAGATTTTTGATCTCAACCAGAACCTATAATAAAATTTAGATTATTAAAATGCTGGCCTATGGAAAAAGTTGGAGAAATGTTTTGCAATTGGAAAAATCTTCAAAATTTGGTAAAAAATATGTAAATATTTGTTTGAAGTGAGATCACTGCTCCTCTGACCCCCTGCAGCTGTAAGATAGAAAAGTTATAGTAATTTAATTCAGAGTTCTATAAAATGTAAGCAACTGGAAGATTCTATGTGCAAATATGCAGAGGTAAATAACCTTCAACTTCCATTATCCGAAAAACTAATTTCAGAAAAACTTGCAATAGGGCAGTATGTGAGTAACAAAAATATTTTCAATGATTTAATAACATTATATATATATATATGTATATGTATTTCTCACATCACTTGCAAAAAGTCACTTGGAAAAATAACAAAAAGTTAAATGTCATCTCATAAACATATGCTAACAAGATTCCTGGAAATAACAATTAAGTCGTTGCTATGTATTTAAGAAGATTAATTAATTTGGGGAAAACTTTAAAGTTCACACGCATACATATGCAGATATCAGTATACATATTTGTTAGCAGCGTTGATGGATAGTAAGATGCCAACACACGAGAAGCGTTTTAATTTATTATTCTAATTTTAACTTTCCATGAATAAATCTATTATTCTGTTAGATACATGAAGTGGTGAGTAAATGTGAATTTCAGGCTAAGATGTATACATGCATAGGTATATACTCCTTTTTACTTCTGTACAAGTATTCTTGACCATTTGTGTCACCGTTGTTTCAAAGTACGCGCTAGAATTAATCGACTTGTGACTATGCGATTGCTACTCCAAACCTGCTATGACATCCGCATGGAAAGAAATTCATGGCGTATTTTACGATGATTTCCTTAAAAATAACCAAAACAAGAATATTTGGAATGAATTTTGTAAATATATGGAAAGTATCCGACAGGTAAAACGGTACCTTCAAAATTTGGAACTCGTGAGTTTCAACGCTCGAAATATTGACCGTCAACCCGAGTAGTCTCTCAGCCGTCCGCGAACGTTTGTTGCCCTCGTAGTTGAATTTAGTCATTGTTGACAAAAACGGACTATGTTCGCTTTGTGGTATGCTGTGCTAGGCTACGATGAGTGGTCGAGGTGAGTGACGTGATGTCAGGTAGTACGAAAACTATACATGAACATTTTCTGGGCGTAAACTTGAAAGTAATCAAATTTATGTGAACGAATTTCTAATCTTTACCTGAATTTACAACAATGCAACATTTTATATGTAAGTATATTTACTCTATTCAATACGATATTCAGATAAGTCGAGCAGTATTTGTGTTTATACACGTTTTAATGCACCCGTTGTAAATACCCTGACTAGTTCTTACTCTACTTTACATGCCCTTGCTTGGCATTAAGAAAAGCATTGGAATATTATCTCAATACATAAAAAACCACTTGTTATGTGTCCTAGTAAAGGGGCATCTCCTATATTTTAATACCTTTATTGATCGTGTTCTCAAAACTATCCGGATGCACTTTAAAGCATGAAAATTATCATAAGTTGCTCCCCCCAACTAATTAGATTCATATCCTACTGATATATTACTATTATATGACTATTGATAGAGTGCTCAAATTTGTTTCTGGTTGAGCTCATGTTCAATTAAAATCACCACTAGGAAAGAGTGAATTCAAGTAAATGAAATGAGTATAGATTATTGGATGACTGCAGCGTGTTCAGTTCTTCGTATCACGGAGAGGGACCGAATTTTCAAATATTTTACGTCATCGTAGCGGTACAGCTCGCACCGTAAGCTTTTCTGTCAACTTGGCTACGCTGCGTGCTATTTTTTTCTGCCCAAATCACTGATGTTTGAGCTTTTTCACGTAAAATATGAGCTCTGATTATATGACAACCCAGTAGAAGGGTGCCATGCAGCTTTTATTTCTCAAATTTCATTTAAAAACTCATAAAATCGTTAAACTTGATCAAAGTTTGAGGTTTTTTAGGTAGAATTTGCGCTTTGATCTTTCGACAGCCCTGGAAAGGGTGCCACGCAGTTTATATTTCTCAAATTTGATTGAAAAGCTTTCAAAATTGAGGAATTCGGCCAGATACCAGAAGTATATTGCATTGCCAAGTCGTCGGGAGAACTTTCACAGCCAGCTGGTACCGCTACGACGATGTAAATAGTTTGAGCATCAGTTTTGACGGCGCTGCTTTGGCCGGGAATTTGGAAAAGAGATCTCGTGCTGGGATGCCTCGAGAGAATTATTTCGAGGTGTTACTCTATTAATTGTAATTAAATTGTACGTAAATTGTGATAATGGTATAGATTAATTAAAATTATATTTTACGTTAAGTATGATTTTATTGTGCCTTAATTAATTATAGATATTAAACATTAATATGATGAAATTATGTATTAATTATAATTACATTGTATATCAATTATGATTAAATTGTTTTTCAATTACAATTAAATCATATATTAATTCTGATGAAATTTTTATAAATTAGTTATAATTCATTTGTACAGTAATTGTAATTATTATATTCAAGTTGCGAATATTTTGAAAAAATTTACTTTTTATTTAGAAAAAGGTTTATTATTTATTATTAATATTTCATTTTCTTTATAACATTATTTTATTAATAGGTTCATTTCACAGACTCGCAGAAGTTAATTCCACCAAGAGCGTGGCCCTGTGAACAGGGACAAATCAGGCCTAGCCCAATCTACATGAATTGTTCCAATAAACTTAAATATTACCATCACTTGTGCCATATATTCTTTTTAATTTTAACTTTGATTTACTATGAAATATTTGAAATTGCGCAACAAGTTTTACTGATATTGTAAATTTTAATGACAAAAACGTTCAACATTTTTTCAAATTTTATATTCGCTCGTACATTTTTTCCATGATTTTTTTTTAAATTGTGGTGTGCAGTGAACGCTTGCTCCACACACCATCACCATTCACCATCCGTTGTGGTGTGCAGTGAACGCTTGCTCCACACACCATCACTATTCACCATCCGTTGTGGTGTGCAGTGAACGCTTGCTCCACACACCATCACTATTCACCATCCGTTGTGGTGTGCAGTGAACGCTTGCTCCACACGCCATCACTATTCACCATCCGTTGTGGTGTGCAGTGAACGCTTGCTCCACACACCATCACTCTTCACCATCCGTTGTGGTGTGCAGTGAACGCTTGCTCCACACACCATCACTCTTCACCATCCGTTGTGGTGTGCAGTGAACGCTTGCTCCACACACCATCACTATCAACTTGGTACTGATAGCTCAAGTGTTATTGGCTGATTCTTCACATTATTGAAGAAGTTCCTGCAATTTTCCTGTCTTAATAACACGAATTTTATTTTTCTTGCAGGAACGGATGCCCTTTCCTCGGGTGAGTAAAGAGAGTGAATTTATAAAAATGTTTTTACAACATTTTATAAATTATTTTGATGGATTTTGACTGTATAGTCAATGACTGACGTAACAAACTAATTAACACTTTGACCGGAACGAGAGCCACCAGTGGCCACGGAGGGGATTTTCATAATGCTGCTGACCGACCAGCAGTTCTTAATTTAATTTTCATAAACACTTGAGCAAAGCTAAAAATGGATGATCTAGTTAATGTATGAGTTGAATATTTAATTGGGGTCTAAAATGCTTAAGGAAAATATTCAAGCGCACAAAGATGGTTGCATTGTATGAGAGGGGTGCATTGTATGAGAGGGGTGCATTGTATGAGAGGGGTCTAACTGTGGACGTGGCGAGAGGGATGACTGCGGACAGAAGTGAGTGGAAGCAGTGTATAAGGATGTAATTATATGACGCAGTCACTGGAAGCCTGCCCGCACGTGACGAGAAATATGGTGTCTCCTGTCATGTACGGGGTGAGGCTGCACACAAATGAAACGGACGGGGTAAACCAGCCATGGTTGTCGGGCTTGACTGTGGAAAAGGGTTGTGATGGGCTGCTATTGATCCGGGCAGTTCTGGTGCGGCCTGTGCTGCCTCTCTTGCCTCTTAGTGACTAATGAATGATTGTGGCTACCCTCCCGTAAGGAGGAAAAGCCTGGTATATGTATGTACAAAAATTGTTCACGCTTTAGCCAGGATACGCTGTTCTCTTGCATCACCATCGTGCGCTCTCTCCTCGCCTGTAAGAAAAAATAGCTTTTCTGACGAATTTTGTACAATCTTTTGCACAAAGATTTACAGTTAGCGACGAAATTATTTGTACACCCCTTGTCTTTCAAACTTTCAAGAATTACTTAAAAACTATTGTTCCTACAGGAATAAGATTTTCACAGTGTGTGAAGCAAATATTAGTGACAATAACACGAAGTTTCTGGAACAAAATATGATTTTTGAAACAGAAACACGGTAAGACAAAATTTTTCACACAGTGAGTAGTATTACACTTTATTGAAGTGAATCTATCATTTGTGTACATTTTTAATAATCAATAGCGTGACCTTTCATTTTCATAACATATAAAAGCCTTTTATTATAGTTTTTGACAAGCTTTTCCTTAGTTTCAGATGAAATATTGTTCCATTCTTCAATGGCGATGCGTTTCAATTCCTGAAGATTCTTTGGAGCTCTCTTGTCGATGTTGACTTTCAATTCCTGCCACAGGTTTTCAATGGGATTGAGATCAGGACTCGTCGAAAGCCATGACATCACATTTTTCTTATTTCTTTGGAGCCAGCTAGTTGTAGACTTGGCCGTGTGCTTTGGATCATTGTCTTGCTGAATGCCCACCGCCTTCCAAGTCCCAAACTATTAGCTGATACTTTCAGGTTTTCGTCCAAAACTGAAATATAGTCATCAGAGTTCATCTTCCTTTCAATTGCAACCAATTTTCCCGTACCCGATTCAGCAAAACAACCCTAAAACATTAGTGATCCACTTCTTTTTTTAACTGTTGGCACAGTGTTCTTCGGCAGGAATGCTTCGCCATTCTTACGCCAACCCTTCTTCTCGTCATTGTGCCGATAAGCTCGATTTTGGTTTCGTCACTCCATAATACTCTCTCCCAAAAGTCTCTGACTCTATCCAAGTGTGACTTTGCAAAGTTCAGGCGAGCAGCAACATGACACGGTTTGTGGAGTAGAGTCCTTCGAGGTCGGCGTCCGTGTAAATTGGTTGCAATTGAAGGGAAGATGAACTTTAATGACTATATTTCTATTTTTGACGAAAACCTGAAGGTATCAGCTAATAGTTTGGGACTTGGAAGGCGGTGGGTATTTCAACAAGACAATAACCCAAAGCACACGGCCAAGTCAACGAAGGGGCTGCAAAAAGTTCGTGGAAAATGGACATAACTGAAAATTATATGAAAAGAATATGTCAATGCACCAGAACGTTCCTGTACCAACGTGTTATAACGTGTTCTCACATGAACCCTTAAATGAATGTTACAACGCGGTGCCGCCATTTGCAGGGCAGCAACCGTTCAAGTAACATGGCATCTGCCAAAATCGAGGCCAGGACAAACATCAAATTCATGGTGAAGCTTGAGTGGAAGAACAGCCATATCATTGACTCTCTGGAACAAGTTTATGGTGACAGTGTCCCAAAGGAATCAGCAACCTACAAATGGATTAGTCGTTTCAGAAGCGGAAGAAATGAGACTGAAGATGATCCTCGCATCGGCAGGCCATGCACATCAGTTTGTGTGGAAAACATTGATGCTGTTCGTGACCTCATTGAAAAGGATAGACGAATAACCACCGAATCAGTAGCAGACACACTCAACATCTCCGTGGGTTCCGCACACACAATTCTGGTGGACAGTTTGGGACTGAGCAAGCTCTCCGCTCGATGGGTTCCTAGGCTGTTGCGCCCAGATCAGCAGGAATCAAGGGTAGATCTTTTTATGAAAATTTTGAACGAGTGGGATGATAACCCTTAACTTTTTCTGCAGCAAATTGTGACCGGGGATGAAACATGGCTCTACCAGTACGATCCCGAGGGCAAAACTCAATCGAAGCAGTGGCTGCCCAGGGGTGGAAGTGGGCCGGTCAATGCAAAATCTGTGCGTTCAAAAGGAAAGGTTATGGCCACTGTTTTCTGGGATGCAGAGGGGATCTTGTTATGTACAAAATGCTGCAACAGAATGAATAAGGAAATTAAAAATCTGCTCCAGCTTCAGTAATTTATTATGCTTGCGGAATGTTTTTAAACCTATTTGAAATTAGGTGCTCCTAAATCTGCTGCAAGGTTGAAAGTCCGAGATAGGTCGATGCAGAAGAGCGAGCGAACACCATGCAGGCACCGGATTCGCCACAGCCGGCACAGACCCGAACAACCTGTGTGACAACAAATTATACGAATGTAGTCTAAGTTTGTCGACAACTTGAAATCTCAGGATAAATTTGCAGGTCAAGGTTTATGAGAGTGATGCTGACTTTCAACAAGTTTTTAAATATTCAAGAGTTTAAATATTCAAGAGTTTAGGTATTCAAGAGTTTAGGTATTCAAGAGTTTAGGTATTCAAGAGTTTAGGTATTCAAAAGTTTAGGCATTCAAGAGTTTAGGCATTCAAGAGTTTAGGCATTCAAGAGTTTAGGCATTCAAGAGTTTAGGCATTCAAGACTTTAGGTTTTCTAGAGTTTGGGTATTCAAGAGTTTGGGTATTCAAGAGTTTGGGTATTCAAGAGTTTGGGTATTCAAGAG
>JACJUY010006828.1:5275-17987 GCA_014220935.1 Platorchestia sp. MABIK
CGGCGGCCAACCCGCTCGTCTGACAGGGCCCTTAACAGTTCCTCACTTACACTAGTGGAAACTGAAAACCTTCCACCTGAAGTCAACGCTGAGCTTCTTTATCCTCCTCGACTTGTTTTAAAAGGGAGAAGTGTGATGCGAATATTTTTCCCCACAACGAAAAGTTTTTCGTTGGATTTTTCAAAAATTTTCTACCAAGGGGAAACTCTTTTAACAAAAAATAAAATGTATATTACTCAGAATTGTATTTACAGTTAAATTTTAAATCAATTTTTACGAAAAATTATTTTGTCAGTCATTTATCGTTTGTACTATTTACAATATTATATTTTTATTCTTTTTTTTAAAATTGCAACTTTAAATTATTTTTCATGTAAAACATATAATCCTTAAATATAAAAGGGAGCAATTGTGTGAAGAATAGACTTTCGAAAGAATAAATTCTCCAAAGAATACATTTCAAGAGAGAAATTTTACTCAAATAATATCTTATATTACCAGATATTCAACTAAATTTTTAATCGACTATTTTTAACCAATTAAAGAGTCGCCATCACAATATCGCCGCCGAAGCAAACTTTGAAGTGACGCTGCTTCACCTCACCGTGAAGTATCTCTAGTTTTCTCCACATATCCCATTAGCTTCGTGTTCTCACTTCATTTGAATTTCATTCACGTAATCTAAATTTGAGCCCTTACGTTTCATTCAATACACAAAATTCAAAAAATTTCAATTATGTGAAGATTGTTTTTTGTCGCTAATTTATAGAAAAAATGAATGGGAGACGGTTGTTTTTATAGAAAATTTTAATCAAAAGAACAGATTTCCTATTCGTCTTCACATACCAGCAAAATATGAAGTATATTTTATGAATTTGCCGTAAATTGTGCTCATCATACCGGGTGAGAAAAGCTATTCGATTTTGGGTGGTTTTTGCGAAGAAATAACAAGTTGGGAACTTTTAACACTGAATTGCACTCTCTCTATAAATTTCTTTAACTTCTTTCTTACTCTCATGAGACAGACAATTTGGCTTCATAACTACATTCCTCACAAACAAATCATTTGGTTAAAACCCTAAGATTCATTATCCTTGATAAAATAACCTATTTGAATTCGTCTCTTTTTCACTATTTACCGGATATTCCCCAGTTGTTATTCAATTGGAAGGAATAGTTTTAAATTAAGGGGGTCTACTACCCTATACTTTACTTAATATACCGAATTTTTCAAATTTCCCTGTTCAAATTTCTATTACATCTAGAGGAACGAAAATTAATCCAGATATGTAAAATTGAATTCTGAACACATTTTCTCCTATAAAAATTTTCAACTTTTACATAAAGAAAAATTTTTTTGTGCGAACAAACGAAAAAATATATATACTTGCGCAAAACTTTCCCCACTCTACAATTTTTACGTAGAAACGCGATTGTGGTCTCATTCGACGCGGAAGGACTGTAGAAACCTCGTAAGGAAGGATTTTTTTGAGTTTCGAATTAGAAAATAATTTACTGTTACACATGTCCAAAAATTTCTTCCCTAGGTAAATCCTAGATTCTGTCTATTCCCACTTTACACACTTATATTGCAACAGGTGAACGAATATGAATACAGATATGTAAAATTGAATTCCGAACACATTTGTTTATATGAAAATTTTCGATTTTCGCAATAGAAAATCGCAATTGTTGGACATTGTAACAAGAACTTCTTTTTAGTTCGAAATTTGAAAAAATCCTTCGTGACGAGGTTTCTACAGTCCTTCCGCGTCGAATGAGACCACTATCGCGCTTCTACGTAAAAAAATTGTAGAGTGGGGAAAGTTTTGCGAAAGTATATATATTTTTTCTTATGTTCGCACAATAGCTTTTTTTCTA
This sequence comes from Platorchestia sp. MABIK, assembly GCA_014220935.1. Classification (NCBI taxonomy): domain Eukaryota; kingdom Metazoa; phylum Arthropoda; class Malacostraca; order Amphipoda; family Talitridae; genus Platorchestia; species Platorchestia sp. MABIK. The sequence continues at coordinate 7,157 of JACJUY010006828.1, forward strand.
TTGCGAAAATCAAAATTTTTATAGAAGAAAATGTGTTCAGAATTCAATTTTACATACATGGATTCATTTTCGTTTCTCTAGATGCAATAGAAACGTGAACAGTGAAATTTGAAAAATTCAGTAAATTAGGTAAAATACAGGGTAGTAGATCCCCTTAAAGTCAAAAAAGTGTCGTGATTAGTGACATTACCTTTAGTGACATGTTCAACATTAGCGATGGTTTTTTATTAAAACCGATACCAATGTTGGATAATTCATACTGATATTTCAATTTTATCTTTTGAGCTAAACTCGGTTCGTGATCATACGTAGAAAAATGGGGAAAAATATACCTACATGTACATGCAATAAAAATTATCCAAAATAATGAACGGTAAGCTATTGCTACACTCAATAGACTTTACGATCTGAAATTCTGGAAATGCAAATGATTTGCAAATTATTCACCAATATTCAAGCACACTTGCCCAGTTAAGCCCCACCCAAATTTCGCGGCAGCAAACGCCGCCTCTGCCAAAGTGAAGCAAGGAATGCAGGAGCCCCAGTGCTCCGTTGGTCACGATGAGGTGTTCGTTGAATTGGGAATCAGAAATCACCGCATTCCATTCCAGGAATTCCCAATCATGGATTGCGCGCAAATTCACGCAGATTAACGCTAGCATGAGCTTCTAAATCCTCCAGTTAAAGAGTCTATTTACCATTATCAAATCTTCCCGGAATATTGCGGTGTGGTCTTGAATGCGTGGAGCCTCACATTCATGAATTCATTTAATTGAGGTTTAAACCTCATTTCAGAAAAGTTTAAGAGACTGTCATTAACTTTGGAAAGTTTGAGATCAAACGGCACTACAAGAGCGAAAATTTGGGTTGTAAATTGACACAGCTCACTACGCAGTTTAAAGAATACGAGAACCTCTACTAGACAAAAATGTGGTGCCAGAAAAAATTAAAATCAACACACTTGTCGAACAGGTCGGGTGAAAGGCTCACCGGCATGCCCATGAGAGAAAAAGAAGATAAATAAAAAAAGGTTGGATTAGATATTAGTCTAAACCTCTTTTACCGTAAAAAAGGCATACCAAAGAGAGAAAGGAGGAAGGCACCATCTAGTATGAAGTTAAGGGAACGTATAATCTACGCACAAAGCGCACAGAAACAGTGAGTTCATAAAGATGCTTATGAAGCATGTCTAAAGTGGAAGAAAAAAGCATTAGGTGCTGAAAATCCGGACTGCAGTGAATCGAAAAAAGATGGTCCGTAACAAAACAAAAAACTTATTCTTTTGCAATAAAAGGCCTACATAATCCTTAGCTTGAGCATTCTAATATTCCAGCTGGAACTTTTATCCACATAGATACAACAGTTTTATCCCCCAGAGGGAAATAAAAAATGCCTTCTGAAAATTATGAGTAAAAATTGAATCCAAATCCGACACACTTCTGCTACAAATGTTCCCGATTCTATAAAACGAGAAGGGTATGAAGTAAAGCAATTCAATGAACAAACCTGAGTCACACAAAATTTACAGCCAACTTTGGCAAAGAACTCTACATCATAAATTCTTTGAACTACATAACTCGGGTCGAAGACTTTCCGGTGGTCACTCGTTAGCTGAGAGAATTCAAATAAAGATTTAATTCGCCGCAATTGTGAAAAAGCCAACATGAACGTTATTTAAAATTGCATGAGTATATGGTGTAACAGGCTCAAATTATTCAAAGAAATATTCTGTAAGCTTAGATGATCTCAATATACGATCTTACTCTCTACGATCTGTCAGAATTTCTCTGGAGTTTCTTTTTGGTTTAGGCTGAATGCGAACGTTTATTTTCCAAATGATAGTTGTTCAGGCTAGTATCGTTTGCGAAGAATTTAAATTCATGTCCCCTGAAGCGGTGACGACTGAACTAATATTAAATCTTCCTTCCCTTCACATAAAACGGTCTACTCCGGACTTCAGAGCTCTGGCCAATTCAATTGCGCTCAGTTTTAACTTTCAAAGAAAACGACATTTTCTCTGTCCGGTGCATCGTGAACATGCAGTTTTAGGTTCTAATTGGATGGTAAAGCTTAGCAATGGAAATTTACATTCTCAACAATCAATGATTTACATCACATCGTCGTTGAGGTATAGCTGGTAGTATCAATAATTTTAACACTGACTTCGAAACGAGCAGCAAGTGGTCACTGGGGGGATTTTCACAATGCTTCTGACCGACCAGTAGTCACAAACTCAATTTTCATAAAATTAGAACTAAATGAAGGCACGATCTATTTAATGTTCGTTATTTTAAAAATTGCGTTCTAAAACTCACCCTAATTTGAGTTGAACATTGGAACTTCAGTTTAACCCATCGCAGTCAACGTGTTAAGCCGAATTTCTAGAACTACCCCTGCCAGGTGCAGTGCTACTACTGAGCGTGCGATTTGAAAATCCGACTTGAAATTCCCAGTAAAAAGGAAAGCATCCCGGCACACTCCTGACCCCACCAGACATCCAAAAAAGCAAGCAAGCGACACCACTTTCGATCTGTGCGATAAGAAAATGTGGTAACTTTTGAATACTGAACTCTTTGGGGGCATGAACCCTGCGATAGAGAATGTGTCAGAGAGGGATTCGTGCGAGTGAGGTTGTAAGTTCGTATTCTACCTTGAAGCAACGTTTATAAAATATAAAGCACTGCACTTTTTGCAGGTATATCTAATGTGTAAGGAATACAGCTTTTTCTCCATTCATGCTTTCAGCATTAATGACGCATCAAAATTTGTAAGATCAATCCTCAGTTCATAAACTCCTTTTACATGATCTAGTAATTTCTGTTTCATTGCTTACATTTAAGAGCTTGAGCATTTATCAGAATTTCGAGAACAGCCGAGGCATTTTTCAGAATCCTAGCCCCTATTCCTATAAAAAGAAAAAATTTGTACGAACTCCGATTCCTATTAACTTTAGTTTCCTCTCTTCTCTCGCTTTAGCCTTGATTCGATGAGGCATTCCAGAGTTAGTGTAAATAGTTCACTTAAGAGGGATCACCTCGACCAGAAATGAGGTCTGGCAGGCGTGATTCTCTAAAAGAAATACTCACCATCTCAAGTTTGCCTGTAGAGTTTTTTCTAGCCAAGATTATCTTCCTTGGCGGTTGCCGGCTGAGTATTTCTTGGCTAAAATTTTCTGATTATTTTGACGGTTGCTGCTTGTGATTTTCGAACAAAATTCCCTAATAGGGTTTTTTTTTTAATAAAATATGGCCTTTAAAAATCACTTTCCAGTAAAAGATTTTTAAGGAAAGCTTTTCCCTTAAGATTAATCAGCAGGGTTGACAGATGAGTAATTCTAAGGGCGAAATTTCCTTTGAAGGATTACATTTGAAAATTTTTTGCCTCGGAAAAGGACAAAACTAACGACTCTGCGCCAATTTCCTCAGAAAGTTTGGCAGCCTGAGTTGTGGATTACTTCTATTGGCTGAGCTCTTGTGTTCCTTACAATTTATTCATTGCGGCAGGGAAACCCTCAGGATTTAAGAAGCTTTCTCCCTTATATCCTCAAATTAAATAGAATAAAATTTTGGGTTTACAGTTTGTCGAGTCGCCAGCAACGGCGCAAATCGATAGTTGAATAGTTGAATTGAAAATAATTGAAATCGATAGATAGAATGAAGATTCAAGGTGAAATAAAAAAATAAAATAAAACAGAAAGCGAAGAAGGTTCCAGCTCGTGTAGATTGTGAGACGGTAGTAATTAAATACTACTGATAAATTAGAGGAGTTAACTTTTTGCCTCCCTAACCATATCTGAAACGCTGTAAATAGAGGAAATAGGAAGAAACCATTCAACATGTTCACTACCTTTCCTCGGTTGCTACGGTCGGTTTGATTAGGTTGGAAGAAGCAAAATTGAAAAGCCATCTATAATGCTAGATTATTTTCTCAGCCTTACTAACAAAAGCGAAAAATCTAATTGCACGAAAACATTTTAACTTGTACGCCATAGTCTAATTTAAAAAAGGAAAGGAAATGGTACCCATTATTACCGGTACGTAAATGAGGAATATACCGAGTGGCACCCATACGTACAAATACTTAGTAAACGTGTTAACATGGAGTTGGGGGAACGGGGAATCCATGCACAAGCTGTGTTCTCACACAAGATTCCATGTGCACATGACAGCAAATTATGAGAAAAGTTTTTGAAACAAGATAAAAATTGAGGTATTAGTATAAGGTGCTGAAAAACAGGATGGCTGTGAACCGAAAAAAAATGGTGCTTAATAAAACAAATTTCTGTGTTTTCCCCTCAGAAAAAGCCAACCACGCCCTCAGGTTAGGACCTCACATTTTCCCCCAAGAGCGCTGATTCCTCAAGAGACAATAGTTGTACCCACCCCGACGAACGAGAATGGAGATATCAGGAGATCTCTTTTCAAATTTTACTGCTAAATTATTTTTTTGCAACGAAGAGCTAATTATACATGCTGTAAAAATACGAATCACATAACTCGACCACCAAAAAAGAGCAATGCAAATTCTCTCAGAACGAAAATACTATATCAGATACACCTTGAATAAGAGAAGAGCATTAAAAGCAAATGCACGCACCTCCATAGAAAAACAACGTAAGAATACATAAATTAACGTCCCTTAATAAAAAATGGCCCCAAAATGCATACATTAACGTACTTCGATGAAAAAGAATGGCCCAAAAATTAATCAATTAACGCACCTCGATAAAAAAAATGGCCAAGAATGTATAAAAGATTGTTATTAGTTAGTTTAAGCCTCCCTATCCGCAACAAATGCGAACCAAAGAGAGGAAGGCACCATTTACTATGGAGTTATGGGAACGCGGAACCAATGCAGAAAAGGCATAGAAACAGTAAGTTGGGAAAGAAGTTCATGAAACAAGATTAAAGTTTAAGAAGAAAGTAGTAGGTGCTGAAAAACAGGGCAGCAGTGAGCCGGAAAAGGTGGTCTTTAACATAACGAAAAGCATTTAATTTCAACAAAAAGAAGGCCTACCTAACTCTCAGCTCGGGCCCTCACACTTTCCTCCTGGGAGCGCTAATTCTCTTACACACAATAATTGCGTCCCCGTGAGGGGAATGCATAAAAGAACGTACCTCGAAAAAAAAAATGATGGAAGAAGGCATAAATGAACGTACCTCGATATAAAATGACCCAAAAATCCGTACATTAATGTTTCTCGATAAAAAATGGGCCAAGAATTCATAAATTACGAAAGTAAATGAAACCAAGTGGCAAAATCCTAGAGCATAAATAAACACGCATAAATTAAAACGCATAAATTAAAACGCATTTATTAAAACGCATAAATTAAAAAGCATAAATTAAAACGCATAAATTAAGGTTCCTAGATAAAAAAATACCCCACAATGCATAAATTATGAAAGTAAATGGTCCGAAGCGACAACACCAGGAGCACACTACGCACGTGGACTGGGGCCCCTGGAGCGCGGTGACGGGCGGCGGCGCGGCTGCTGCTGCTGCTGCTGCTGCTGCTGCTGGTAGTTCTCCGGCACGGGGCTCAGGCCTCCTGTGGGCATGCCAAATTTAACTTATTTAACACGTTAACCACCATGGGTTAAGCTAAAGATTAATATTCAACTCAAATTCAAAATCAATTGTAGTTAACAATTTTGAAAATAGTAAACATTAAGTGGATCGGGTCTCCATTTGGCTTTGATTTCGTATTTATAAAAATTTGGTTTGCGACTACAGGTCAGTCTACAGCATTGTGAAAATTCCCTCTGTGTACCACCGGTGGCCCACGTGGTGATTAATACGTTAACAATGTCATAAAGTTTTGACAAATGCTCTACTGAAATAAGGGATGTGCTGCAACAGAGTGATAAATTTTCCTGTCAGGGACTGTGTTGTAGAGCAGTGGTTCTTAACCTTTTTACACCCACGCCCCACTTAATAATAGTCAGACGAAATTGCGTGCAGATGGACCGGTAAATAAGAGCTCACAACAAAAAATATTGTAAATAGGTCCTCAAACATGCTCAATAGCGAATTCACTCGTGTGTCGAAAAGCTTACTGGGAAAAATCAGGCTTTACTGCGGAGGCTCACGCCCGCCAGGCCAAGAACCACTGCTGTAGAGAGTTTTCATACTGATCATCTTGGGAGCTTATGCAGGAATGGGTAGGTTATCTGAGCTGCACTTGGGGGTCTGCTGATTTAGCATGAACTTAAAGGAACGCGGAATCTATGCACAAGGTGCATAGAAGCTGTATGGTGAAAAAGCAGTTCTTGAAACAAGATAAATGTTGAAGGGAGGAAGAAAACTGGATAGCAGTCAACCGAAAAAAAATGATCCGTTTGAAAATAAGATTTCTTCTTTATTTCAACAAAAGGAAGGCCTACCTAACTCTCAGCTCGGGACCTCGCATAGTCCCTTTGGGAGTGCAAATTCCCATTGATACATTAGTTTTATCCCCTTGAGCAGGTGCGAGGGAAGACATTTTGTAAGATCTGCTGCCAAAATATCATCAGTTGATTGAATGTTCGAGTTCTGCTGCTATAATATTGTACAGTATTAGTTATTTCTGAGGTAAGTTCTGGGAATGGGGAAAATTAATTCTATATGATAAGCATTCACTATTCAAGGATAACCAATTACCGAACTGTTGTGGGACTTGCAGCAAACATTTGCCAAATTATCCGTAACGTCGGTATGTGAAATTTAGGACTCCATTTATAGGTTTCCACATTACTCATGGTTTCGACTTTTGGCATTTTTAAGAGATAGAATGTTACATTTGATACTACCGCATATTGGACCCTAGCATATCACAGAAGATGGTTTTTACGTTCTAATTATAGGTTATGTAATTTTTGGGTGAATATGTGTTTTAATGCGCTCACGGAAATTAAAAATTCCGTTCCAAAGAATCACTAAAGGAACACATTTAGAAACGTTTTACATGAATGACATTCTGCTCGCCGATGCGTAATTTTCGAATTATTCAACTTTGAAGTTAAAGGAACGTCGTATATAAAAGTGAAGGAACGGACACGTTAATATGCTGTGATACGGTATTGACGTAACGATTAACGATGGGAGAGGTTAGGTTAGGTAATGTTAGGTTAGTTAAATAAACCAACCTAAAATAACAAATAAACCTAAAATAGATTACCTTAACTTACCTAAAACGACGTTGTTCTTTTCCCGCCAAAAAGTGGGCGTGACCCCACAATAAGGCGACTAAGCAACCGACTATAATGTTATTCGTATCTGAACGTAATTATTGTTATATCTCGAAAATAACGCATCAGTGAGCAGAATGTCATTCTTGAAAACGTTTTTAAACGTTTTTCTTTAGTGATTCTTTGGCACAGAATTTTTGATTTTGATGATCACATTAAAATACATAATGACCAATTTTTGTACAACAAAATGAGATGTCACTCCGGTCTCATTCACTCATGTGGACTGAAGATATGCATTTTTAGAACTAATAATGGTCAAAATACAATTGCGTGCGCTCAGGAAAATCAAAAATTATGGGTCAATATTGATTTTAGGCCTTTCACGGAAATTAAGAATTCCGTTTCAAAGAATCACTAAAGGAATACATTTAAAAACGTTTTACATACGAATGGCATTGTGCTCGCTGATGCGGTATTTTCGAGATATAACAATAATTACGTTCAGCTACGAATAACATATGGTCGGCTGCTTATTCGCCGCATTGTTGGGTGACGCCCACTTTTCTGGCGGGACACGCCCACTTCTTTGTGGGAAACAGCCTCGGTTTGGGTAAGTTAAGGTAAGATATTTTAGGTTTATTTATGTTATTTTAGGTTTGTTCTTTTAACTAACATAACGTACCCTAACCTCACCCATCGTTACGTTAATACCGTATTACAGCATATTTACGTGTCCGTTCCTTCACTTTTATATACGACGTTCTTATAACTTCAAAGTTGAACTACTCGAAAATAAAGCATCATCGAGCAGAATGTCATTCGTGTAAAACGTTTTGGCCAATATCGGGCTTAATGCGCTCACGGAAATTAAGAATTCTGTTTCAAAAAATCACTGAAGGAACACATTTAAAAACGTTTTACACGAATGACACTTTGCTCGCTGATGCGTTTTTTTCGAGATATAACAATAATTACGTTCAGATAGGAATTTCATTATATGGCCGGTTGCTTAGTCGCCGCATTGTTGGGTCACGCCCACTTTTCTGGCGAGAGACGTTCATTTCTTAGCGCGAAATTAACAACCTCGGTTTGGGTAAGTTCAGGTAAGCAATTTTAGGTTGATTTATGATATTTTGGGCTAGTTCATTTAACTAACCTAACATAACCTACCCTAACCTCCCCCATCGTTACGTCAATATCGTATTACAGCATATTTACGTGTCCGTTCCTTCACTTTTATATACGACGTTCCTTTAACTTCAAAGTTGAATAATTCAAAAATTACGCATCGGCAAGCAAAACGCCATTTGTGTAAAACGTTCTTTTATGTGTTCTTTTAGTGATTTTTGGGAACGGAATTCTTAATTTCCGTGAGCGCATTAAACTCGATATTGACCAACGTTTTTAAATGTGTTCCTATGGTGATTCTTTGGAACGGAGTATTTGATTTCTGTGAAAGGCCTAAATCAATATTGACCAAATTCTGTTCCGAAGAATCACTAAAGGAAAACGTTTAAAAACGTTTTACGTGAATGACATTCTGCTCGCTGATGCGCTATTATCGAGATATAACGATAATTACGTTGAGATAGGAATAACATTATATAGTCGGTTGCTTAGTCGCCGCAGCGTTGGGTCACGCCCACTTTTTTGGCGGAACACGTCCACTTTTTTGGGGGAAAAGAACAGCGTTGGTTTGGGNTTTTATTTAACTAGTTAATCGTTTCAAAACTGAAGAGCTTTTTTTGTACGGCAATGATATGACTTTTCGTTACCGTATCACATAAACACATCATCTTGTACAAGTGTTTCAGCAGGACATTTTATCAAACAACTTGCTAAGTTATTAAAACGAGCAACTCAAGCAAGCTGGACACAATGATAATTAGCAAGGTGGGCGAGGAGTAAAAAATTTCTTGCAATTAGCGACTCGTTAACGATGTCGATTACCCTAAGAACGCCTCGATTTAAGCAGAAAACGGAATCGCTGCAACGGTAGTCCGTGTTGGAGACAAAACATATTGACTGAACTGCTTTACTACATACCTAACTCCTTCAAGGATCAAACTCTACACTTCAAGCAACAGGACACTTCGAGGATCAAACACCACACTTCGAATAACATGCGACGTACATTTAAAGCAACAGCCTACTTCAAGCATTGAACACCTTCGACACCACACTACCACAAACACCACACTCTAAGTATTTTACATACATGAAGTGACAATATTTTCTCGCAGAAGTTCTGTCGTCCTCGCGCCGCTTTCATCGAGTGTTGTTTCCATATCTTCCAGATCCAAATTTTGCTTTGACTTCGAAACGGATACTGGCTTTTGTCCCACACTACAGTAAAATTCACAACTTTTCAAACATTACTATAATCGAGCGATGGAAATTTGACCTTGAGTTCATAAAGTTGTGAGCCTCTTCTATAGGGAGCCGATTGGGATAAAACCACATTTAAAATGCCATTTATAAGTCGAAAGATCTTTAGAATTGTCAACATCGTCTCGATGAGCACAGATCCTTCTTCTCATGCGGTTTGAGATTCAACGGAAACCTTTCAAAGTCACTGTTCTGCGCAGCAAGAAAATTGTTTTCTTGTTTTCTTCATATGATAATTTTGGTGGAATTCTTCATTCTACACTCTCATGTTATTTGAATTTGACTGAGAGAGCAAAGAAATATCCTCCGCTTAATTGAATATCTGCAATCAAACCTGAAATCAGGCCTAAATATAAGAGAAAAATTGTACCGAATTAGAATAAAAAATATAGTTCTTGAATTCGTAATTCAGTGAACTCCTGCGGAAACTTCGCAGGAAGTTTCCTTCATGAAAAATATTTTAGCAGATATAATTCATCGGGAATTAAAATTTTTTACATTTTTCACACCTAGTGTTGAAGATAAAATTTACCTGAGTGCTTTTTTTCTCGAAGCGAATCATTTTCAAGTGTGAAACGCTCTTAATTATTCAATTAGAGCTTTAGAAATTTTACAAATCACCCAATCTTCACATGCGCGCTGTGTCCTCGCTGTCAACTGCATAAAGTAGTCCGAGGTCCTCGACACGAGCTAAAGATAAAAAACAGGCGATAGCTTAAATAATTTCCTCTACCGACAGCCCCATCAGAAAATAACAAAAATTATTAAGAAGTTCTCATCGCGAAGCACCCCAGAGTGTTTTTGCATTCCAGAAATCTAAAATTGCACTCTAATGAAGAAGCGAAATTTTGAGAATAGGACTTCTTGAATTTATACTGTACGTTTTCAACAATGAATAAATTTGCGATAATCATTGCATGATTTTGAGGCATTTAATTTAACCGTGTTTTGTTTATTGCTTCAAGTTTCTTCTAATTTTATTCCATCAAAAAAGCATACATCAAAATAAGTTGTGCTCAGCCTCGAAATGTTAAATACATTTCCGTTCATAATACAATTTTTTCGGGTGTTACTATTTGTAATATTTGAATTCCCTTGTTACTCTAAAAATAAAACTTTAACCTCCCACCTCAAATGAGGTTAGTTAAAGCCATGCATTTATCATAAATTTAAACCCCTAACTCAAATTGGGTTAATTAAATTCATTCATTTTTCCAAAATTTAACCACCCAATTCAAATGAGGCTAATTAGAGCCACGTATTTGTCCCAA
>JACJUY010006828.1:31754-45793 GCA_014220935.1 Platorchestia sp. MABIK
AAATAGGTTTGATAACTCAACCCACGTACGGAAAGTTCTGTAACTGTGCTCCCCTATTCTAAAAAAAAATTACGTTACATCACGCCAACGTATGATTCGCACTTCACGCAAATGTAATGATGAATCAAAGAGGCTTGCATTCCAACGGTATCCTTGAACCGGAAAAAAGGAAGCAACCGTAAATTTATCGATGACACGGTACGGGAAAATCTAAAAATATTTTGCGCGTCACATTTTACATCTGGAGACAGCTTCTCGAATGGCTTTCCAGAAAACGGAAATGAGCAATGTAAATTATTTTGTTTGGCGCAATCGCCTTTCCCGTTTATTGCGTCGAAAGAATTTTTTTAATTTTCGAATTACTACCCCCAACGGAAACTCATCAGTTCTAAAAAATGAATGGAAAAAATTCAAATACACAGAGCACATTTTCTGCTGTAGAACACATTTTGTTGTCCTTAATGATTAGTGTTTGCATGCAATTATTTTTAGAAGTGCTGTGCAAGAACAAGAAACTGGAGTTTAATCCTGTAAAAGTGGGGTGGCGATACATAGAAGTCCGAAATATACTATTATCTTTTGTTACCGAGCAATCTAGAGGGATAGAGTTTTCTTTTGCTCGACTTCCTCTGTAAACATATTTGATAAATGCTCCAAATTGATATAGATCAAGAAGTCTTAAACAAATGATTTATATCAAATTAGGACAAACGTATCATCAACAAAGCGATTGTAGAAGATTGACTTTATCATATGTGCTTGATCATAATCATTTGCATGGCCAATGATCGTAATCACCTGTATGAGTGTTGGCCATAATCTTTTTCATGACCAATTATCACAACCATTCGCATGAGCTTTGATCATAATTAATTGAAGGGGTGTTGATAATAATCATACCCATTCTAACTTTTTCGCCGGAGCATGCATGAAAAACATGCATGCAGACGGCGAAAAAGTTAGACAGGGTTTGCACGGCCAATGATCATAATTACTTGCATGGGCGTTAATCATAACACTGGGGAATGAAATTTTACGTTTCGTCAGCTGCATACACTTTGAAATCTGTTCCAGGGTAAATTGAGGTCACTCATTTCAAATATAGCATGAGTTATTTTCGATCGGTTCAAGTTTTCTTGCAATGAGTTGCTTAAGTTCTGACCCTAGAATCAAGTGTCAGGACTTGTGCAACCAACTGTGTGTTCCCCAGAGTAATTATTTGCAGGGGCTTTGCATTTTAATTTTTTGTCTAACAGCTTTCTATTGTACAGTAATAAGTAGATTCGTTTTATTTTTGTCAGTCTCAAGCCATGCTTCTATTCCATCTGAGAGAAATAGAGTGACTAATTTTGTATACGGTATTTTAAAGCTTCTCCATGTTATATATTTTTCACTCTACACAGTTTTAAAAATTTATTTAGATATTTTAGTACTAATCTCTTTAGTGGGTATATTTTAGTACTAATCTCTCTCTTTGAATGCTCTTTGAAAATTGAATTCTTTTCAACAAAAATTTCAGGGAAGTTAAATGGATTAGTTCCTTCAATCCGGTCATCACTAATTTTGACAAGCGGAAAAGATACATTTTGCGTCTAGGAGAATACAATACATTAAATTTTATAGACATTGATGCGTACTTTATTTGTTTTGAATCCCATCGAGACTTTTTTTAGCCCACTATAGATTCTGTTTGACATTTTCATAGTTTTCACCAGGAATGGCTGAAGAAAGAAATCAGCCATCAGTAAGAAATGTGACTTTTAGGAAAGAATTCCATTCCACAATTTTATTGATGAATATCAAAAACAGAACAGGTGCCAAAAACCGATCATTGAGGAACGCCATATCTGATTTCAAGGACCTCCGAGTGGGTGTGACCAAAATTACAAAAAGTGACTCGCGATTAGTTCAGTGATACGTTAACGTTCTATGAGTAAGTCCTCTAACACCGTTACATTGGAGTTGCAAAAAGAAATGCTGCTGTCATCATAGTTAAATGCTTTGCAAAAGTCGAAAAACACGAAAAGAACAAAATTCTTTTCGTTGACATTGAAGTAAAAATGTAAATGATTCAAAATAGCTCATTTGATCGATTGATTTTAGGTCGGAAGCCATAATTTTCATCAGAAAAGTACTTTTTCAACGAAATTGGATTGCTGTTTATAAATTATTTAACTGAAAATTGGCGGAGTAGAAACCAGTCTACAGATGAAACCATTCTTTTCGTAAACCATTTTTGAAATTGAGAGTTACTCGGCTGATTTTTCAGCAAGTCTGGGAAAACACTTGAAGAGAAGTAATGAGAAATTTGGAGGAATTAAATCTGGTAGGTATCTTCTTCCTAAAACGATTCAATCAAAATGGTTCACTTGTTGAATTGCTCACACAGTCAAGAACGTCGGAGCCATTAGTGTTAAAATTTTGATTTTCTTGAATTTGCTCCATGTAATTGAATTAAATATTGACGTGTACCGGTAAGGATGGTATCAGCTATGTTAGATTGATCGTCACAGGGAAGTTATTGAAAAAATTTAGAATATTTTTCTCTCGTAACGAGAAGTATTTTCTAGAACAGCAAATGCAATTTTATTGCTTAATTTTTTCTGTTTTAAATCAGAATTGAGCCAGCGTTAGATATTTCAATATCATTTCTATTTTCCCAAAATACTTGGGTATGTTAATTTTTAATTACTTATTTGTTTTGCAACAAAGTTTTGTAAAAAATTTTTAGTGACATCGTAACACTCTAGCTCATCTACAGGGGTTGGAAAAAAATGGAAACACCTAATATTTTGGAATCATAACCTTTGAACATGTTATAAACAATCAAAACTTCACAAATATCAAAGTTTTATAGTATATCATTTTTGCTACTTGAAATTTTATTCCAATTAACTGTTTTTCGCAAATATCTAACAAAAAAGTTTGTTTATAAACTTATAAAAATGGCAGACATCTCTGACTTTCAGAGAGGCCAAATTGTTATGCTCGTATGGCAGGAGCTAGTGTAACAGAAGCTGCCAGAATGCTTGACGTTTCAAAAGGAACAGTCTCAAAAGTAATGACTGCCTTTGAAAGAGAAGGAAAAACGTCCTCAGCAAAGCACAGGTCTAGCCGAAAGTCGAAAGTCGTCGGAGTCTAAATCGAATTGTTAGAGAGGGTCGCAAGACCACGGCTCAGTGAACACCTACAGAACCTAGTTTCCATATAAACTGTTCGTCGAGAGCTGTATAAATCTGGATTCTACGAAAGAGCTGCGATTCGAAAATCTCTGCTCTCAAAGACAAATGTTTCGAAGCGCTTAGAGTGGTGTAGAAACCACCAGAATTGGCAGGTCGAGCAGTGGAAAAGTGTGATCTTCTCTCACTAATCATCGTTTACCTTATTTTCGACCTCCGGCCGAGTGTACGTTTGGAGACAGCCAAAAGAAGCATTTAATCCAGATTGCTTTCTCTTAACCGTAAAACATGGCGGGGGTTCTGTGATGATCTGGAGTGCTATTTCTTGGAAATCCGCCTGGCCAAAGATTTCACTTCATGAAAGAATCCACAGCCGAGACTACTAAAAAATTTTGGGCGATCAAGATCATCCTGTGGTTCAAGCATTTTTTCAGGAGGGGAAAGTCATCATTCAAGATGATAATGCCATAATCCATACAGCTAGAATTACTAAAGAATGACCCGAGGAACATTCTAATGAAGTTGAGCATCTCATCTGGCTACCACAATCTCCAGACCTCATTATTATTGAGCATTTATGGTCGGTTTTAGAGACTCAAGTAAGAAGTTTATTTCCGCTGCCATCGTCTCTAAAAGAACTGGAGGGTGTTTTGACTGAAAAATAGTCTAAAATTTCAATGTAAACAATTTATTATTTGTATGAAACAATACCTCGGAGAATTTAGGCTGTAATTGCAGAAAAAGGTGGACCAACACCGCATTAAAATATATTTTGTGGATTTTCCTAAGTGTTTCCATAATTTTATCCAACCCATACTTGTACTACTGTTGATCTCCTCTGTTCAAAAAGCAATGTGAAATTTTTTTGGTGTTTCTTATTCGTGTATTGATGCTTTGCGTTTCTTAAAATGTTTGTCGAGTTGCAGCGTACTGATGAGCGTGATGATTGGATATCATATATGTATTATATGAAGCATTTATAGCTTTAGTTGCATTTTCCATCGTGTAGTGGAATGTTTATAGCGAAAATATATTATTCATCAATGATATTTAAGGGAATGAGATCTGTTTTCATACTACGCCTTTTTGTTAAATTTGTCCCATTCACTCATCGATATTGGAAAGTTTACGCCAGGTACGAGGCACATGTATCAAAAAAAACTTTTCAATTAGAAAAACTTGAATATGATCAGATATATCTAAAGTGAGTATTCAAGAAAAAAATTTGCAAGGCTCGTCCAAAATATATTATCAAGAAGCTTGGCAGACCCTGACGAAATACGTGTAGGCTTAGTAACAATTTTTAAAAAGGACTTAGAGTGTATTGCATTAAAGTATTTAAATGTTTGTTCTCAGTTTTCACATCTGAGAAAATTGAAATTGAAATCACCACAACTTTTTACATTTCGATAATGTTGCGTTGAGCAAATTTTAAAAACCCTGCATTACAGGTAATTCGAGCATAGTTTCCAATACATATAGTTATTATATCACAGAGCATAGTTTCCAATAACTATAGCTAGTGAAAACTATACTATTTCTAACTAGCTAATAACTGTTGGGCTGCCAGCCAAGAGTCAAGAGATTTGTCGTCAGGGAATCCTTCTAATTTACATGCATGAATTTCTTGTCCTGCTGTTCTCTACGGTCTTTCGAAAACACTCAAGCTCAATTTTGCATCAAAATTTCAATCTAGATTGATTGAGGCAGTTTATGATCTCCCAGCTTGTATTAAGGATTCGTGGATCCCGAGTAGTTTATTGGACAAATCTGGTACACAAGCGCTAGATTCTTTGTGTGAAAATTATGGGTATTGTTGAGGGAATTCTACGCCGTTACGAAGGCCCCGACAATGTCGGCCTTCACTTTCAGTTTTTGGTTATATATTGAGTATATTCCAAGTTCAAACCCATAATAATTTAGCTATGAATATGAAGTTGATGATGCATTCAAATTTAGCGAAAGTACTAGACGTATTCAAATTTTTAAAGATTTAACCGCGCCTTCACCACACGCAGAATCGCTGTACATCAATATTCCTCTTCTGGAACCCATTGATTTTTTTTCAAATTTTCTATTTTCGAATGATTCTACCTCAACTTCATATCGTAATACCCTCCCACATTATCCAATTGAATTTAGTGGTGTACAAAAACAGCTAATCATATATGTTACACCACATTTGTTCACACATCTGGCCACACCACATCTCTATACCACATCTCCACACCACATCTGGTCACACCACATCTGGTCACACCACATCTGGTCACACCACATCTGGTCACACCACATCTGGTCACACCAGTCTGGTCACACCACATCTGGTCACACCACATCTGGTCACACCACATCTGGTCACACCACAATGACCTAGCAGGAACACCACAAAAGAAACACAACAGACAACGCCCCAGTGCCCCCACAAATCAGTCCCCGAAGAACAACACGCAACGCACATCAAAGCTCTGACGTTGACGACTCGCGTTCTGCAAGTTGGGGGCAGTTGTGTCCAAATATAGGAGCCTCTCGAGACGTGCCAAATGTAAATAGACATCCTAAGTCTTCCTTCGAGTTTGCTTAAGACAGCCAGTTAATGAAGTGCACATGTCTCTGCAAACCTTAACTAAAAAGTAGAGATATTGACTTAGTTTAACAAATGCGGTTTTCCCTAATCATCAGGGCTTAAAACACAAAAAATTAGACGATAGCGTTTATTTTGACCAATTTTCACATACGTGTATCGAGAGAATTAGTTATAGTAAACTTTAGTTGTGCGCTTGGAGCGTTGTCACAGTGCAAGAAGTGCAACGGGCGGCGAAGAGGGGATTTAAACACTCGATAGTAACGAGAGGGTAACGGAAAAATTGAGGATGAAAAGAAAGAAAAAGAAAAACAGTTTATTTCCAATAGAGATGAAAGGTATACAGGAAGAGAAAATTGAAGATAGAAGGAAATTAGAAACAGGGAATGTTCTACTTACTCTGCCTTTGCTTACCCACATGGGGAAATAGCGACTACCGAAAGATTTCACTGCTTTATTTAAACTTGAAATGAACGCGGGAGTCATCAATATTAAAAAATTATCACTCCTCTTAACACAATTACGCAACGAAGACAATACATTGGGATAAAATTAAACCAAACAAAATGTACCACATAATAAATTAAATACGCACCACACTATTAGAGGTAAAAAAGGGACCCACGATGAAACACAGTAAATCTCAAACAATACCGAAAGCTCTCACGATGCATTTTTCTACGAATAATCGTAACGACACGAGACACACTCACTAATTAGAAAAACCGGTAGTCTGAACTCGCTTCGAAATGTTTCTTCGTTCACTTTCAACTTGTCCGCCGTTTCGCATCTTGGGACTGAACGACTGAAGTGGGATGCCATTCTGCAATCTGCCCTTAATTCTCCTGCACTGCCATCGTTATAATGGGCCGATGCTCGGGTACACTGTTGCGCTGAGCCGTACTGGCACGCGCACTCATGTAGGCTCTGATCCGCTGGTTCCGTGGTACATGTTGGTCCATTGAAGGACTCTGATGGGGTGCACTGTGATGCGCTAGTGCTGGGTATTCCATTGCTGAAGCTGTTTTCTAGTGTATTGGTTCTGTGGTACTTCGCCGGTACCATTGGTGCGTGGGTTCTGGTGTCATGACGAGCAGACTGCTACTGATGCGAAGCTCTTGGTGCACTGGTTCCCTAGTGCTGTGTGGATTAGTTTTCTGATGTTGTTGTGCAGTATGCTCTAGCACGTTGGCTCCGGAATACATTGATGCGCTGAGGTAAGTACGTACGGGGTACTAGTGCCAATACATGCATGGTGTCCAGCAAGCCGGCACGCCGTACCAGGGGCTTCACCCTCTTAGCGACGTCGTACCACTTCCTTCACAAAGACCCTCTTTGTCGTCGAGCACTCCCTCATATCTTCTTCCTCGCCCTTTCTTCTCGATCCTTCCCGCAAGCTCCCGCTATTCTCACGCGGAATTCCCCTACTCTGATTGGCTACCCTCACTAACCTCTAGTCACACTGCATCTGATTACACCACATCTCGTCTCACCAAATCTGGTCACACCACATCTCTGAGTCTTACGCGAGTCTCCACAATTTCTCCGCGTAATTATGTAGGACTTTCTCTGCATATCTATTCCTCGTTTTCTTCACCTCACACAAGCTTGAATTTTAATTTTTTGCCACTTTTAATTACGTTTCAAGCTTCAATAACTATATCAACAACGTCTGTGCAAAGTTTGTTCAAGGAATCAGTCCCCCACCCCTACTTCAGTTATCCCAAGCTAGAGGAGACTCTTCCCCACATTTCTCCCCCAATGATACCCCTACCATGACTCCAAAACCTTTCCCTGATGCCATGGTTTTCGCCCGCTTTTGCATTATACTTCGATGTCTCATTACAGCGTTTGATGGAAATAATTTTAAGTGCTACGGAGGAAAATGAGCAAAGGTATTCCTTAGAGAACACTTTACAATAAAATTGCAGAAAACTTTGTGTTGTGGTTATAAGAGAGATCAACTTTCGTTTTAAGGGTTATCGCTTCGCTACCTCCCTGTGCAAACCCAGTGTTTATTCTCATTGGGAGAAAAACTTTTTTATATTTACCTCTAAACCTACGTGTATGACATTGTGGTCCTAGCATTAATAATGAAGTATTTCAAAAAACTAAGGTGGGATGCATGCATTAGCATTCTGGAAATTATAGAAAAAAATTCTTTGCCATTGCTGCAGTCAAGGACACTTTCTTTTTGCTGGATCATGTCACAGGAAACCGAGTGTTGAGCAGCCTGCGAATCCCGCTTCTGAACGAGGGTATTGAGGTAAGCCAACATTAAAACACAGTAGACACACAACACAGTAGACACACATCACACACAACACAGGAGACACATCACACACAACACAGTAGACACACATCATACACAACACAGTAGACTTAATCATTCGACCCGAGGCAGCGAACTCCCCACAAACAACTCTGGCAATATCGAAGCAAAGCCCCCGGACATAGTTCAATAAATCGTTCATGTTAACTAACCTGGCCATCTGAAGCTTCCTGACTGCAACCAATTATGAGTGTTCTCGTCGCTAAAAAACAACAGTTTTGCTGCACGGCATCAGACACGAATAATGAAAGAAATGTCTTGTTAGAATGGTCGCACGTGAAGGAGAATATTCTCCCGAAGCCCTGTTGTTCTTGAAGCTTTAATCAGTGAGTGAAGCCTTTCTGCATTTTGAATGAATTTCGAGATGCAGGACATTTCACTTTCTTTTCTACGCGTGTGAAAACAGACTATGGAACATGCTTTAATCCTTCACAAAATGTAAACTAGCAACCGTAGTCAGTGCCGTAAACTTCATATTCGTCCTTTGGGATAAACGCATCCGCCTGCGTGTGATTTGTGAACACGTGTTTTTGTTTATCTGTTTTAAGTACTCTCTATCATGAATACGTCCTCGTATGAATACGCATTTATACGTATACGCCCCCTTGTGTATACGCTCTCTACCTTTAAATCTCTCTTTCGTATACGCCTTTTGTATAGGTTCTCTAATGCATACGCCGACTTGTATCAGCGTTTTCGTATGCAAATAAGCCCTGTCATGAATACAGGAAGTCTGCCTTTTATGCTTTTGCACTTTTATGCGTAAGATATAGCTCTAAAATTACCATACATCCCAGCCTCACTGAGTGATGCGGAGTTTTTTCTGCCCCAGGCAGATTTTGCTGTCACTGTGCATATCCCGTGATCGAACTCCAGGGAATTTGCATGCAACACAGCCGCCTGATGGACTCCTTTAAAAACCGCCGCTTGTGACTCACTCATACATTTCTGTGTTGGACACAAGTGCATTTTGTTGAACCGATGTGCGGTGTCCAAGTTGTCGTTGTGAAGGTAGCAGGAGAGGCAAAATATTGCAGCAAGTTGCAATAAGTTAAGAGGGCACAGAGCGTCTGCAAGTTTAGACGGAAGAGGCAAAGTTGAAAAGGTCCCCTGAAGGCGCTTTATTTTGAGCCGAAGTTGAGGGAGTATGCATGATCTGCAAGCTGAGAGGATTCCAGGGTTGTGCTACCTTGAAACAGCGCCCAGGGTAATGCCATTGGGGAAGAGCGGAGTTTCGTAAAGTGACGAATGGCACAGGATGCGGGTCTCTCAAGAGATACAGATTGAGGAAAGAGGAAATGCTCAAGTACGTCCAAAGAAGAGACATCACTACTGGTTTTAAAGTAAAAAACTTTTTGCAGCCATAAAAAGAACCACAAAGCAGCGACAGATTGACATAACCTAGAGAGGTTAGCTTGTTTACACAATCTGAGGGAAAAATTTATTAAAGTGAACTTCAGTTGAGCAGCTGATTCTGGACCAAAGTGGCTAAGCTCAAAATAAACAATAACATTGGCACAATGTTTGTAATTTTTCTACATTACACTGCGATCAATATGATCAGCCCTTGAGAAAGTGTCTTCACAGCATCACCCAACTTGAAGACATTGTTTTTTGCAACACCTTATAAACTTTCTCCAAATTGCGCTGCAGGACGTATTCCTCGCTTGAACGCACATTACGATACTTCCGGTGGTATTAACTTTAGTAGGAGAGATACTGAGGGTTGCAGGTCTGCTTCGGAAATTTATCATTTCCTGAGTGAAAATTTCCGCATTCTTTTCATTTCTTATGGTACATACACTGTTAACGTCCGTAGTTTTTGTCTTATTTTTCCTGTATTGACGAATTTAATGAAAAATGACATACAACTTTCATAGAGCATCTACTTTGAGTTAATAATTTTGCCTTTCAAACATGAGAAGCTAATTATAATATTGATAACAACATTTTTCATCGTGTTTTTTCTGACGTCTGTATCAGCCACTGAAGTAAAAAACACTAAGCTTGTTGGAAAAATATAGAGCGAGAGAAAGAAATGACGAAACGTTCCCAGCCTAAGTGGAAATGCATACAAAATTATAATTTCACGTAAGTACTAGTTTAAGATTACGTGATTACAAGTTCTACTGTGCTTATAGCTCACACTTTCCGTAATTGGGACAGTTTGTGTGTCAGCCATATTGTGTTGTGATGTCGAGAGAAAATCCGCTGCAACAGGAAATCTTTCTCGCCGAGGCATGCATTGCTGATTCTACAGCATCAGTGTCGACGCTTCAAGCAAGGGAAAATTACCTCACCCTACTTCCTTTTATTTCCGCCGAAATCCTACAGGAGAAATTTTCTGTTTACTAGAAAACTTACGACATGAAAACGCACCGCGAGCGCTGATATAAACCAAAGTATTATGCATCTATAAAGTACGTTCCTTTCGCCCGAAGATCCCCCAGTATTTGTGATTTAAATTTATAACGTGAGCTAAGTATTTCAACACACATCAGCGTTAATAGTGATGTAAAATCATCAAAAATAGAAATTGAAGTTCAATAAGTACAGCTTGTCTGAAGAACTCTCAAAATTCCTTAAGATTCTCAAAATCAACAAAATGCCTTCACCATCCCCCACCATTCTCCAAATGCGTCAAAACTAGTGTCAAGTCTCTTCATTTCCAGTAATGCTTAAGTTTGTATCAGTGGTTGCTTTGAAGCCGTTCTGTACTTGCATGATGTTGGTTCCTGTGATTTCCTTCAATTTCTGCATTCACGGTGCCATTGGTTTCATTTGAGTCCTTCAATTTCCAGGTTCTCGGTGTTATTGGTTTCATTTATATCTTTCAATATTTCGGGTTCTCAATGCCTTTGACTTGATTTGTTTTCTTCAATTTTCCAGTTTCTCGATGCTATTGGTTTCATTTGCTTCCTTCAATTTTCCAGGTNTACCTCACATGCTGGCGTCATGACGACCTCACTTCAGGGACCTCAAGTGGCAACTTCAGCAGCCTAGAACGACCACTCGCGAGTGCCAGCATCCTGGAAACTACGCATCAACGCACGTAGTTAGCAGCACGCAGTAAGTTCCAGCTCGTATTTCACCTCCCACGCTGTGTATCCGCCATAAATGCTACGCTAGATAACACCTAAGTGAGAAATGGTCAGGGTCTCAGTGCAGATGAAGCCTCGCTTGCGCCTCTGCCATCTCCGATGTGTGCTTGGATCTTCAATAGGATCAATCCAGTAAATAACGGTCCAGGCTTCGAATTTCCGATTCTGTGCAGCAATTTACGACTTGAGATTTAAAATCACTTCCATGCACTCGCTCAAATCTATTTTCTTGCAGAGTTTATTGCTGGTTGTGTTGCGCTCTAAATTGCTTAATCTGACGTGCAATTCACTTAAAGCCTCCAGCGAGCTCGATGTTGATTCTCTAAGCTAATTTTTTTCATTTCTGAGGAGAGTGATTCGTTTAAAAATCTGGAAAATGCTTTTACAATATTTGTACAATCTCTAGTGACCACGCAACTCTGGGCGTGGGTTGATAATTAATTTTTATTTCTGTTCATCTTTAGTTCATGTTTTAAATTGTTTAGTGGCATTAATTTCAATAAATAACTCCATGAAAGTCTCCTGCACAATAATTTTATTGCTTCCGTTAACTCTGTACGATCGGAATGCGGACTCAGACTCAATGAAAAACAGCAAAACATCTAGCCACTTTCTTCGTGAACCATTTTTTTTCTTGAAAACTTTTCTCTATGAAACTCTTACAGTTATAGCATTGTCATGAATTTAAAAAGCATTTCGCTTCATATTGAGATCATAATTTGACTCCAAGCCACGAAAATTTCCTGCATTTGTTGCCCTTTGACAGCTGACGTCAGGAGTTCTTTCTTTACTATAGATTGTACATGCATTTTTTACGAAGTCTCGTCACCATCTTATTATTTTGATAAATAAATTCCGGCCAGAGAGAGCGTGTTCAGGTGCTAAAAGTTCAGACAGTTACGAAAATCTAGTTTGAGTTGGGAGCCTCTGCCCTGCATGACGTCTGACAAACATTCATAATTCCGAAAGTCTCTACAAGATCGTCTTACTTCCTTAGCTATAATTCATCGCGGTTGTACGATGAGGACCATACACAACTTTTTACACGTTAGCAACGAATTGCACCTGATTTATTTTAAGAAGACTAGTCCGACTATGAATTGAATCATGACAGTTTATTATAATTCTCCTCATGAAGTCATACTTCTTACGGCCGAGCACTGCGCAGCGTTGTGTTGGAACAACATGATCGCGAAATTCGGGCATCTAAGAACTCATTCAGCTCAGCTGAGGTGCGAAGTAAAGAGAAATAAATGCGAGTCTTGGAACCAACGTGAGAACCCGCTCGAGAACTATTATGCTTGTTGATTTGTGTTCAGATAAAATTCATAATTTGACAAAAAACTGACCGTCCGCACATCATTTTTCCAAAAAGACATCAATTTCGAAGATGTAAGGCAATGAACAAAAAGTGAACATTCCCTAACATGACTGGAATATTAGACGGCGTTTTCCATGATTGTAAACAACTCGGAAACGATCAGTTGAGTAGACGGTAAGCCCATAATCGCCGTATTGGTAAGACGTTTGAAATTTTATCAAAACTACCATTTAAATGAGAGATTTAAGAATTACAGAGCAAAATTTACCTTGTTTGACATAAATAAATGCGTTGTGAAAAGAAACTGCATGTTCTCGCCTCTCACTCCACACTCATTCATCTTTGAAACCATGAACTATCCTTGTCATCTCCATCACCATTCCTTTCCACTATTACATTCATCACCCTAACACCACAGTCCTTTCACCCCCTGGCAGCTTGCCAGCTAAGCGACGCATCACAGCTGGATCACTAAGCCAGCTGAGAGAACTTTTATTTCTTTTGGTTCTTTTCGAAAGATTCCGCCGCAGGACTCCATGGATCTGTTGCATGACATAACGTGTAGTTATGCACGAAGGTACAGTCGGAGAACAGTTCAGTTAAAATTCATTATAGCTAAAAGAAAGGATGAGCATAATAGTTTTGGTGATATATTATATTTTGTGCCCGTTGATGTAGAAAAATATTTCTTACCTGCTAAAATAGCCTTTCCAAACACGTATTTTTAATGCACGTGATATAAAGTTTCAGTATTTGATTGTTTATGACTTCGTTATACCTTCATCAGTGATTATTTTCCTTGTTTTATAACCTACTACGTCTGAAAAACACCTTGGTAGCATTTCAGTAACTTCCTTCATTCACCCCTTACAAAAATTCTCCTAAATTAAACCTTCACAATTCATTAAAATTTTATCACAGTTCAACCAAACATCTTGCTGTTCCTGTTCACTGCTCTTTTTTTGCTGTGCAAATTTCCACCGCATCTAAGGTCACATTTATCTCCCCATCCCTGATCTAAGCGACGATCCAACTAACTTTAGCGAATAAATTCCTACGTGTGTCTCTCTCCATGCCTTTGTTATGGGCTTTTTATCGTTATTGCCATAGAGACTTTAACAATGAAAACTTCCGCGTAGTCCTAGTGCTATTCAGAAGCCCCGTCCTGTTTATAAGAGCTCATTTTGCTAATTTCTTCGAAATAGAAGAGCCAAATTTTATGGAATTTTTAGCCTAGAGAATTTCACCTTATATTGGCAAGTGAATGCCTTAGAGTATTTTGTTGCATGTTTCACACACTGAGACATTTACTCTTCGAATCCCTCGTCGTTTCTCTGATATTTCCTCATCAGCTTGCAAAATTTCGTTTCATCCTGGCCTCTCCCACAGCTGTCCAGTTTCTCATTCCAAGTCCAAATTTTATGTACCCCCATACATTGGCATCTTTTTTGGTTTCCTTTGCTTATTCTGCACACGGCTTTACCTCTCTCGTGCAGCTACGTTTTTGCAGTGCATTTTGCAA
>JACJUY010006829.1:0-27030 GCA_014220935.1 Platorchestia sp. MABIK
AGCTTTTACCTCAAACTAGCCTAGCAACACATTGCATTATTATAAGATATAAGATATTTCACTACATTGAGTTTGCTTTATATTTCAAGTACTTGAAATGTAAGACCTATAAGTGAAATTTCATGCACAACGTAAACAAAATACCGATTTCAATTTTTCATTCATATTTTGTGTTGAACTTTTTGATAGTGATTGTACTTTATAATGATACACAAAGTGAAGCACAGTTTTGTGACTAATCTCAATTCATAATGTATATGTGTGTGTGAATTCATGAATGGACGAATGCAAACACCTTTTGGCGTTTATTTTTTATTAAAATATACTTTATAGTGTCCTATACTAGAGATTCCACCCTTTAAAGCCACGTAAAAATTTGAGGACAAAAACCAAAGAAGTCCACATTGTTAAAATCGTATGTGGTCAATCCTAAAACGAACGTTTAGGGCCATGACCCACCATCAGCGGTAAATCTGCAATTAAGAAGAGATATTATTTAGTATTCTGACTAGGTAATTGCACGAATTGTATACATATAACTAGAGGTGTTGAAACATTGGTGATCGCGGACAGACTGTGCACCCTATAAACTGCACACATGTATGAAACGGAAAATTTTCCCCTCGTATATTTTTCAATTGCAATGGCTCGTACTCACTCCAGACGTTGGCATTGCAGTAGTTTCCGCGCCACTTCAACTTAGTTTTCAAGGGGCTCATGATATGCACGTCTGCGTTGAACCTTCTATGTTTACAGCGCAGCAGAGTTTCTTCTGCGCGTACGACTGCGCAGCAGCTTTTACTTCAGTTCAGCTCTGGATAAGAGGCAGCGAGCACAGTTGGAAGGCCGTGTCTCTGGCTGTGCAATTTACCGCGTGCCAGCGGTTATAAGTATGTGCCGTGTTGTGTACCGTGACAAGGTACCGTGCTTGTGCGGCTGCTACGGCTACTGTTGAGATCACGGCTACATCTGCGGCTACGGCTACTGTTGAGATCACGGCTACATCTGCGGCTACTGTTGAGATCACGGCTACTTCTGCTGCTCCTACGGTATACGTTCTCTAAACGGAGATCTACGTGGAGCCAGCCAGCCAGCGTGATGCGCTAAACCCATTCGGTCTGCGCTGTGGGAGGGTCTTCTCGGCACGCGGGAACCACTTCGGGACTCCTCGTGGGACGACTCTCGACGGAGGTTGGTTGGAGAGGTAGTGGGCGCTGCTAGCTTTGACCATTCGTTGGGAGGCATTACGAGCAGTTGTAATTGTCCTACAAATTAGGTGAGAACCCGTAAAAAATCATACGGCAACTTGTATTTCATTGAATTGCTCTTTTTACGTTATAGTGTCAAGTTAGTTTTATCAGTTCAGTTAAGATCTCTTCCATATACTCATAACGTTATTATCATAAAATGCGTAAGGTGCGTAAACCTACAATATTTTAGAAATGTCCTCCTTTCTCATAACGTAGCTTACTTAAGATCTCTGTGTTGCGTAAGTCATGCCTTGTTAGTCTCCGGCTATAATGCTTGACTCCATTTCTAACAGGTTGCCGTTTCTTGGGAAACTTCGGGGTGCTGGGAAGGGGGTCGCCCTCCGTTCTCTACCTATTGAGAGCGGAACCCTCCGATTGGCTGGGGTGACGGCTCGGGAACCAGCCATGTTTAACCTATTTGTAATGAACTCTGTTCTCATGAGCTGTTATTACTGACCCATCCTGAATTATTTTCAAGAACACAAGTAAAGGAGAAAATTAACGCATTGTATAATGGGACGTAATTGAAAAGTAAATACTAGAGCGTACAATACTTTTAGCTATAGCTGCCCAACTCTGCATATCATTAAGGATGCGCACACTGCATTTCATTAAGATTGGGTTTGTTTTTGTGTACATAAAGAGATCCAAGAATTCTAAATTTTGTTACATTACGGACAGGAGCTAAAATTGAGAAATTGAGGATACTAAATTACGTTATTTATTAAAACGTTATTAATGGTAATGATTTGTTACGCTTTTAAATTTTTGTTTGTCCGGTTTTTTGGAAAGTACAAAACAAGGCAGAATATTTATATTGATTTAAAAACTTTTCCTTTGAACAATTAGTTTTTCTACCCCTTTCAGCAAATCAATCACTGTAAAGTGGCTATTCAACCGATTTTCAAAGACTTAAATTATTCGAAAAGGAAACCAAATTTACTACATTGTAAAAAAAATTCAAATGTGTTAATTCAAAGCGGAGATATACTCAATTAAGAAGTCGGGGAAATTTTTGTGGGACACCCGGTACAACACATTAATTTTGTTTTAAACTTGTGTGCAGTTTATAGGGTACGCAGTCTGTCCGTGATCACTAGGGATGTGACACTGTGCAAATTGCGTATATGCAGTCACCTGGCATATTTTTAAGAGCATAAAATATGCACGTGTGCATTGACCACTGAATGTCTTGTTGTGTTTGACCCCTTGTCGGGGCCAAGCGACGGAAGAATTCCGTTAGCTCTAGTTGTGGGGATGTCAGGCTACAACCCACTCGGCACTCCGACCGCCTCAGGAATTGAAATACGAGAACAACTAACAAGTTTATTTATTGCGTGAAGAAAAATAAATATCTAAGCTTATGGTAAGTAAATGCAGGATGCAGGCGAAGAACAGTAATGGTGAGCGAGTACAACAGCGGCCACAGGACCCGTGCAGGATAGGGCACGCAGGACCCGTGAATGAGACGAGGCATGCAGGTGCACCAGGCAACAAGCTAGTTAGACTAGACGAGATGAGGACAAGAACCAACTCGAGCGTGGCTCCCCATGGCACAGAGTAAGTCCAGCCTGCGAACAAACACACCACTTTGGCACTGTCAGCGGCGAGCTAGAGTCAACCTCCTATTATCGGCGAGGGAAAATCTCACGAGCAGGTCTAAAGGGAGCTGGCTTCAAACACGGCAAATAGAACAGATATAGTAAACAAATGTTGTAGACAAAAATGATTAGATTAGACTGACTTACGAGCCAGTCTAAGCCTACACATTCGCCACAAAGGCGATCTAAAGAGAGGAAGGAAAAAGGCACCACCTAGCCTAGAGTTAAGGTAACGCGGAACCTATCTAGAAAAGACACAGATACAAATAACTGAGGAGGAAGATTATGAAATAAGATCAAGTTGGCGTAGACAGTAGTAAGTGCTGAAAGCGGAACGCAATGAACACGAAAAAAGATAGTACTTAATATTACGAACAATTAATTTCAACACAAAGAACGCCTACCTAACTTTTATCTCGGGCCCTCGCATCACAAAAAGAAAAGACTGATGTAGATAACTTACTCGTCAGAATTGGTGACACTATCCAGTGATTGTAATAGTTAAGTTCACCAGGGTTCTACGGTTCAAGGCTAGAATAAAAAAGAACAAATTAGAGACTGGGCTTAACTACGTGATATACAAAAACAAAAAATAATAACACGTTAGAAGGAGACTACAGCAGGCTCCATCTATGATCACGACAAATGTACCAATCTGCGAAACAACGCAGGCTAAATAGAAGAATAATCCACGTCTTACGACGTCACTGGGAAGAAGTGAGGAAGGCCAGCAGCGTCGCCCCTACACGACTCCCCCCTTAAAGATTCTATCTCGACTAGAATCAACTACAAAGGCAAACCTTACTAATTTTAACAACAGGGATAATTACGAGTGTTGAAAGAACAAACTTCCTCACTGTCAACGTGGCTGCTGAACTCAACCATCTGGAAGCAAAACACGATAGAATGAAGAAGGAAGCTGTCAATCTCTACCAGCAAAGGAACAACTTGGGAAGGAGGGATCACCGAATTTTTCAGCAATATGAAAAACAACTTGAAAATGTGAGCGATATGAATATTTCTGTATATATGATACTCAACTCAAGGCATCAGGTAAAAAATTTGACTTTCTACTCGTTACTGTAATTCTTTCAATCTGCTGGAGGGGAGGCAAATTCTATCCTGAACGCTTTTCTATAAACTCTAAATCGAAGTATATACTCTGAAGTCTGTGTTTGGATACTTATGACCGATGATGAAGATATGCCGTTAATAAGCTTTTCAATATTTGAGATTCCTAATTAACATTTATTCACTTACAAAGGAAATCACTGCACTCTACAACGCAGAGTTCAAGCTGCTACCGAGCAGCCGGTCCACGCTGACGGCAGCCAAGGAGCAGTACGTGACTGCCATGGCCGCTGTCGCCGCAGATGGGAGGCCTGCACCTCAGATGGACGTTTTGAGGGCCAAACACGAGGTGGAACAGGAGCGAGCCTTTCAGTGCTACCGTCAGAACAATGAGTTCGGCCGAGCTAATGGAGCTATCTTTAACGAGTTTCTTGAGCTGCTGAAGAAGGTGGGAAATGTTTTTGGTTTTTAAAATGAAAAACATTCTCGTGTTTCACTGAATGGTAACCATGTGTGTTGCACAGGAAGACTGTCTTGTTATGTGATACATACGTGCTAAGTTCGTGGTACGATTGCTCCTGTTTCCTTTATTTGGGTAATTTTGAAACTTCGAGTAAAAATATGATTTTATATGGAGCTTTTCTGGCCTGTCGATCATTTGCGACTTGTTTTGCGTAATGGTGCGATGTGCTTGTATTTAGGGGATAATGCCATGTAACAATGTCTGTTTTTTATTATTTGCCCAGGAAATCAACTCGCGTTATGAGGTCGAGCTCATGCCTCGCTCAAGAAGCAGGGCAGCGCTGCAGGCCTGCAAGAAACATTATCTTAAGGCGATGGACGTAGTTTTGCTGGGCGAGCACAAAAATGAGATACTGGGTCAGCTCAGAGTCTGTCACGGTAGCGAGTTGGAAGAAGCCGTCAAAGACTACGAAACGAGAAATGAGCTTGCGAGGAAGAATCCAGGCATCTCTAGCGAGTACCTAAGGCTGCTACAAGAGGTGAGAATGTGCACCGCTCTACTGGAAATGAGTTCCTTGAATACGGAAATAACCTGACTTATTGGCCTAGCACTAACCACATCTATAACCTCTTTTGCTGATGAAACTAGTTTGAAGTGCATAGTTGATATTAGGACGAAAAAAACACGTGAGGCATTTCAACTGGAGCTTGAAGTATTACTTACCTCAGCAGGCACGCTGATCAAATTAGGAAGGAGAACCCAACTTATCGATCGCTACGCGCCATTATCACGAGAAAATACTAAGAATGAAGAGGGCTGCTGGTTTTAAAACTAAGTAACGGTTGCCCTGAGCATGGACCGTCTCAGTGCTGCAAGTATGCACCTCGAGCTAGGTGCATTCTATAAAATTTGATGCTGCTAGCAGCCGAATGTACATATTCATGGACTTCTGTTTCGAAGATTCAATACGCGAATCTAAAAAGAAAATATAAGCACATTAATAATCATCTCAATTTTTGTCACAGGAGATAGACAAATCCTTCACTGATGAGAACCTGCCCTTTGCCGCGCTGTTGGATAGTTGGAATCTGTACATCCAGGTCATGAAGGGCGATGTGGAGGGCGCCGCCTCATTGACCGACGAAGACCTCAGCAATGTGCACGATAAAGAGAAACAAACTGTCATCAAGCGTTACCTCGCCGAAACTGAGCAGAGCAAGGACAACCGAAACGTCAACGAGTACCAGAAGCTCCTAAAACAGGTCAGGTGTTGGCTAGTAGTTAACTCTTGAGACGCGTTTTACTTATTGCTGATTTTTTCCAGTACAGTACGTTAGAGTGATCCCTAACTATCTAAAATGATAACGAAGGTATTGAGGAAGAAAAATCATGCAAATATTTTTTATTGTTGTTTCGATCCTTAGATCATTTTAGTATAATTTTTATTTCCAACAAAAACTTATTAAAGGTCATCAACTACGTAAAACAGCAGTATAAAACGCATGAATAAAGCATGAAGCATGAAAAAGCATTATTCGTTTCTGAGACAATTTTTTAAAGGGAACAAAAGTAAATCACCGGATGGCCATTATTAGAGAGCAAGGACTCGTGCAATTTGTTGAGTAATAGTTTTATCTATTTAGTATACTGAGAATAAAGGATGCACAAGTCAGAAATTGTTGCACAGCTGTCTAAAATCTCAAAATTATCAGTAGTAATTCTCTGGTCACACGAGCTATTAATGCAATTGTTAGATCGATTCACGTAAAAATTGATTGTGTGCTTTTTTCGACGTTTTTTATACATGTGAGTAGTTAATGGTTCAAATTTGAATAGCTTGCAATAGCTGCATACTGTTCTTCGCTTTGTAGAAAATGACGTGAAAGAAGTATTTTGTGTCATACCTGTGCAATGTATCACAAGATTTTAAAATCTGCCCATTACTCTTCCAGGCACTGAAGGAGCTGTTCCAGATGATCAAGGATATAAACACCGCTAAGCGTTCTGTGAAAAAATGTAAAGGGGTTAATGAATACCGTCCTTTATTTAATCAAGGCCTGCAGATTGGTTGTCAAGCTTTTGGTCTGAAAAAACCGTTAGCAGGAATCCTTTAGGAATCCTTTGTGCGGTTGGAGTAGCATTAACAAACAAACAAACAAACATCGGCATCTACGGATGCTTTATTTCCAATTGAAGCATGATACATATCACCTTTTACATTGGTTTTTCAAATGCCTTATAACTAACACCAGGACGCCATGACGCTTCCCCCGGTCGAAGACCGGTACCCATTTCAGACACCTGGGTAGAGAGGGGTATTGTGCTTAGAATTTTTCTCCTATACCCAACAGAGAAAGTCGCCAACAGCGCCGAGACTCGAACCCGGGTCTCCCCGCACGGAGTCAGGTCCGCTACACACACGGCTATGACGATTAGCGGATGCTATGAGTGGTCCTTTTGATTGTGATGGAAAAATAGTAACTGACGCTAAGAAGAAGTATAATGAAAGCAAGGATACTCAAATAAAAAAATGGTTGTCCTCTTGAACAGAAACAAACAAAAAAATAGTGAAAACCTTTAAGAAACCGAGTGAAAAACGACTAGAAATAGTGAACCATCAAAGAAGACGTGTTTTGTAAGTCGAGATACATGAGAGAATCAAATTTATTTGAAAACGATTTGCATTTACAAAGCAAGTGTNACCGAAGTGGCTCTCTTGCAAAAATTAGTGAATAACATTGCCCTACGGGGTTGGGCTGCTCTATATGCACGCGGATGTTGCGTGGGTTAGTGTATGGTGGTCATGCAATGATCAGTTGAGACTCGTATATGGCCATAATAGTGATTATGTAAGAGATGGTAACAATGACTTTTGTGACGGCTATTACATGTCCCCTAATGACCATTTTGATGATGCCCTAGCAACGATTATACGTATGAAGCTTGTGTTGAGGTGATGTGGAGATTGGTATTTGGACTGTGAGGCTTTCGGCGAGGTATAGTCTCAGCTACTGAAGTCCTAGCAAACTTTGTTTCTTACTTCTGCTACTCGAAGCTGCAATATTGGTGCACTGTAACCTTGCTAGCAGTCAGTGTTATAAACTCCCAGCTACGTGCGCAACCAAGTGACTTGAACTACTTCCGAAATGAAATGCATAAACCGATCCATAGACCACTACGCGTATAATGAAACCTCCTGAAATGCTGTAAAACTCGAATTGTTGAGGTATGACTTTGGTAAAACGCCTAAGAGACAGATTAATAATCGAAGACCAGAGCTGTTGCTGAATGAGTTTATTATTATCATTATCATACGTCCGGTTTTGTAGTACGTTCGGTCCTATATCCATACAAGGCGTGGATGCGTAAGCCCAAGCAGATTCATGGCTCATTCCGCTAAATACGTTACTATATATAGCGTCCTACACCGAAAATTGAGCGGGCAGGAAAATAGCTATTTGCTTTATGTGAATATAGAATATGTAAATTTGTTCTCAAAGATGTTGAGTGCATTAGTCAATATTTTTATCGGGAAAGCATACTTGAGCTCAGTCATTCAAACACGCCTGTTTCTCTTTTTGCTCAACACACGTACCCTTCCTTCTCGCCGTCTTCTCAACATAGCTTTACTCTGCTCTTCCACTGATTTTTTTTGATGAAAGTTAATAATAAACAGTGATGGTTAACTAAATTCATATGCTGTTATTTCACACCGCCAATGATATTATAGAATTGAATACTGTCAATTACAGTTTACTGATCTCTTGACTGAGGTTCAATTGATCTATAATAGAAACTTCATCTTGAATTCATCTAATAAGATTTAAGCTAAGTTAAAATTGAGTTTTTGTGTTGTGAAATTTTCACCAGTTGATTCTTTGAGAGTATTTCCACTGCTATATATTTACTCAGCTATTTCTCTCCAATATACTCAAGACCAAGCTTGATATTCCTCTTAGGTGTTTCATCGAACTAAACGCTGAATATTCATACTTTTGCAGTGAATTACGTTTCACCCTTGATTAGCATAGAATATTTTTTAGTCGTTATGATAGACTAAGATAACTTAGCTAAATTTACCGTCTGTTTCCTCGAATTAGTACAATTCGACAGATGAGCTGATGGCCATCGTGTGAATAGTTTGGTCACACGTCAAAACTTATGGCTATTGTTCTTCGCACTCGTCAGGTTTCACCTTTTGAACCAATGTCCCACATACAAACAAACCTCAAAATAGACCACTCGTGAACGTATGCGAGTTCCTATTATTTATCACAGTGTCTTCAATAAAGTAGTGGAGAATTTAATAAGCGCACCAGAGCTGATAAGGCACACCCAAATACTTCAATAATGACTTTGTTTCTCCCAAACACAAATTTGACGTCTAATACGACCCTTGTCTACCTCTAAAGGTTTGTTCATGAATTTAATGCCTTTATCTTAGAAATAAATGTAATTTATTTTGTTGTAAAACATATCTTGCATTAACTTTTTTTAAATAAACAGTATTTCTTTCTTATAATAATGGGTATACTATAGTTGACATACTTTCTCATGTTAGAGGATATACTAGTTGATCCGTAAGCACGAAAAGAAAGTTCGAATATCGAGATCTAACTCTTAGTACCAGAAATATTTACATGAACCTGATATTACTTTCAGCAGCATCCCCCGAGATGGCAAAATCCTAAGCTCCTATTTCATTGTAAATGCTAAAAAGAACGTTTTTCATCAACTGGCATTATATTCTTTTTTGCTTTTATTACTCGTACTAGCATGTTTAACCAAACTTGAAATAAGTTAACAATGAGAGTACTTTTCACGTTTTCGCTGAATTATTTGTTAAACAATAGACGTGTTTATTACGATACACCTGTATTTTAACTTACTGAGGATCTTTGTGGTAAGACGTTTTAACAACCAATGATTATGTTTTATTTTTTTCACTGGGAATTGACTGTTTTTCCGTTCTTTATGCAGTGATAGTACAGAAGATGAAACAAAACATCTGGTATTGGAATGTAGGAAGTGTGAGCATGAAAGAAAGCTCCTCATTTACGTGGTGTTTGAGCAGTGTGGAGAGACCGAGTGGTATACCAAATATGTTGAGTGTGATTCTGTTATGAGTATGCTCGTAAGATTGAATGAAAAATGCAACTTGACCGTTGTTGACGCTAAAAAGAATTTTCTACTGAATGAGTAGAATAGAAAACGACTAGGAATAGAAGAAGACATTGAACAGTCTGTTTCCTAGAGAGAGCCTGATGTTCCTTTTGAGGGCTAATTATCGACTAGCTGGACCTCCCAGTGATGCAGTGGTGTTTGTTGTCGCTTGTAGTGACCGTAAGTAATTCCCTTGGACGAGTCTGGCTCGCTCGCGAGAAACTCAGCGAAACCAATTTTTTGATCGTGTGTGTGTGTGTGTGCGTGGTTTAGGGAGCGGGAGGCCGAAATAAAAGCCCCGACCGCCGCCAACCCTCACTTTCAAGTACACACTGAGCCCCACTGTGGTAGACGCCACAGTCCCAACTCCATCAGGTATTCGAAATATTTTTGCTGGCCAAAGGTTGGATACTTTTTAGACAGGCCTCGTATATTGGCTGTGCGAGGCTGCGAACACTGACTACGAACCTTGGTGTCTCCTTCTGCTGTTCATCGCCTTTGCGATGAACCCGCTTTGTTGTAAAACGACTTTGAGAGTGACAAAGTTACCAATTGACTCTAAAACATCTGGAGATCCATCTTGTTCCAATTAATCCTCATAAATGGGTTGTGACGAGATCAACCTACCCTCTTGCCTGGCCAATGCCCAAAACTGGAAACGCGCAGTTAGATTAACATATTTACTATGTGTCTATCCAGCTTCTTTCTCAAACAGCTTTGTGTATTAGTAGATGTTTGCGTTAATAATAGTGAACTTTCGTTATCTTTCGCGTCATTAATTTCCTTTGTAAGTTAGGAAAAGATGGTGATAAAGTGCACGTTAACAATAGCCTTGAAAATATAGCTAAGGCTTCACGCTTATACCGAAGAAAGGATAATTAATTGACTATGACGACCGTTTTTAAATAATGGATTTCCGACAAGCAGAAATATTTTTTTGCCCGAATGTTGGGCTGGTGGCGGTGAATGATAATTAAAAGAATATGATTCGGTCTGAAATTTCAATTCAACTTTCGATACGACGTCACGTTTGAGATAATTCACCAAAAGTAGGCTTGTCACTAGAGCTGTGACATTGCATAACTTGCATATATGCACGCCAAGAGATATGCAGACTGTTTTGTGCAATGCGTAAAATTATCTTGTACATATGCACAATCACAAATGCAATTATACACTTGCAATTTAACAGATGTAATATGCAAAATGCATTTTGCAAATGCACGATATCATTGCATATATGCTGTTATACGAATGATGTAATTTGATTTCCTTGAATGTAAAATTGCAAATTTGTTCCTTGATCCAGAAATTTTGTACAATGATGGGACCTCTCGCATACACACTATCAGTAACTGTTGTCAACGCAACATCACAAGTTTCACCCGGTGCGCTGTTCTCAGAACCTGATGCCCAGGTTACCTTCTCGACCTGTTCTTCAGTTGTTAAATTTGGTTCATGAATAAAATACAATAGAGGTGGCCGAACTGAATTTAATGGAGTTTGAAGTTTTTCAAAATTGCATGGTGTAATAGTTTTTGTAAACCGAGTGATAGTTCTGTTGTTTTGTTCTACACATTGGTCTCCCTACACGTACAGAGTGTTAAAATAGAAATGAAACTGTGAAGTTTGTATTAATTCGCGAAACATTGCATTTAGAGAATTAATAATAAATACCGTTGTTGTGCTCTGCTTGTTCATAAAAAATGAGAAATAACCTAATAAGGTAATTCCTCGAATTCCGAATATGCCACAAATTCCCAAAATTTGCATCATTATAGTGATTTAGCTTCCTGGACTTACATAAGGTCAATCAAATCTGCAATTGACATTTAGTGATCATATGCTGATTTGAATATTCCTGAAATATTTGGTTATTGAAAACTTAATGCAAATATTTGGTATTCGTGGGATGTCCGGAATGAGAGGGATTACCTCGAGGAAGATTATGAGAACTTTTTGTGAAAATTTTGTATTAATTTTTGAATTGAAATTTACAGCGGTTTTGGATAATATGTTGGTGAATGAAGAAATGAACAAATTTCTCCTAGTATTCTCATGATTACCATTATTTATTAGTTACGCCATCCCAAAGCACCACAAAGTATAAGAAATGATACTTTCAAGAATGAATTCCCAGACTATGACTTTCGGGACGGAAGTCTGTATTGTACTTATTGCCAGAAAACTGTGATGTTGTCATCCAATCTAATAAGAGTATACACTGTTTTTGTCAAAATATCTACTGCGACTTCATAGACATGAATAACGAAGATAATCCTTTTGGTTCAGCATACAGTTAAATTAGTTAACCTATATTGATCCCTTTCATCTACGATAAAATCACCGAAAGCTGGTAGTTTAATATCCATGTCTCATTTAACGTACGCAACCAACTTTTAGTGCTCGCCGTGGCCTAGTGGTTGAGAACACACCCTTCCGTGAAGGTGTCAAGGGTTCGAATCCCAGCGCTGTGCGGCGATTTTCCCCGTTGGGTAAAAGGAAAACTCAAACACAATACCCCACTCTACTCAGATATCTGAAATGGGTACCGGCTCGATCGGGGAGTGACCGTCCTGGTGATAGTTATACGGCATTTGAAAAACCAATGTACAAGATAATATTTATCATGCTTAAATTGATTGAAATAAAGCTTTTTTTCTTGATTGCCAGCACGAGAAGATCTTCCCATAATAAAGGATGTTAATTCTATTTTGCATGGCTATCCTGTTGAGGAACGAAGACCAACCGACCAAATTTGTTGACCAACGAAGTAGTTGGTCAACTCTTTCCATCTGATATGGAGAATTTTAAATTTGCTCCCCTGGTGTCTTACGATGTAGAAAGAGAGTTTTCGCTGTACAAAAGTATTCTTGCCGATAAGCGAAAAAGTGTCCTATTTAAAAAATTAAAAAGTACATTACTATTAAATGTAACTACATACGTTAGACCATGTTTTACTTTGAAATCTTGTGAATCCTATTTTCATGTTTTCTTTATTAGTTACAAATGCTCGATATTGAAAATATTCAACACTATTGTAGTGGATCATTACCTTAGAGTTCAATATTTACAATCTCTAACAAGTTCCAACTAACTGAAGTCGGTCATTCAGCAGTGCATGTGCAAGACTGTATCGCATATTGTTTGCATATAAATGCGAGTGCTGTGCATACGACACTCCGCAACCGCATATATCTAACCTGAAGCCGTATATTTTATGCGCTCACGATTTCATATACGCGTGCACATGTGCATATTGGCACAGCTCTACTCATCACAATAGTATGACGTCACAGAAAAAAGACGGCCATAACAGACGCACTAAACAAGGATGAAGCACGACGGCCTTAGCAGAGACGACCATGGGATCTACAGATGTATCTAGAGTCGTACAGATTCCATTTACAATTGATTGAACGTGAAGTATTCACTAAACATTTTTATTGGGCGCACGCTCAGTGGCAGCTTTGCAAGCGCAAGAAAGCCTCAAATTGTGTCTGTGCAACTGCTTGCCGGCTACCCTCACCCGCCACCTACATCGCCCCCATGCAGTGTGCCTCGAATGACATCGGTCGCGATGCGAAGCCTTATCGACTGGGAGACATATGCTTTGAAACGCAATGCTGCGTTCAGTGCTGTGGGATTTTCATCAAAGATTTCATGTGTTCCGGTCATGTCTTTAAATGAAGTACTATTCGCTAGCAACAAGCATTGTTGGACGAGTTTCTGGAAGAATGGTACTTTTGAGCTGTCTCTCAAGTAATGAATCAATAACCTAAAATTTAATACAGAATAAATATAAATGTATAACATAAATTGTGATATATGAATTTTAGAATATTCCGGCCTTGTTATGTGGGTTAAATAGCTCTCCTTCTGATTCTCACTGCTATGCTCATTTGAGTCTTATTTTGCTTGCAGATCTGTTTAGGTCCGTGTTGTATTCACAACTGTTTTATTGTTCATTTCAAGTCTAGTTTGACCTGCAGTCTTGTGTGACTCCCATCTAACCTTGATGTGTGGGATTACTACCTACCAGTCTGAAGAGCATGAGGTGATTACACAGTTTTTGATCTTGGAACCTTTGGCTTTTTATATAATTGTACGCAGGATTGTACGTATCGTAAGGGAATATGTGCATCCATTTTTGCCTTGGATTTGAATTTATTTATACGTCAAAAGATCTTCTAGCTCAATATGGATGTCTTGGGAGAGTGTATTCATCCCCTTAAGGCTATTGATGTACCTGTATGGATGTCTAAATATGCCCTTCTGTTCACATATGGTCGTACCATTTGTGGTGGTCTCAACTAGCTGTGCGCTCACACCACCACACAAGCTTGAAAGCGCCACCTCACAGCCTCGAAGCACCCGTACTGGCCGACCAATCGACGCTCAAGGGGGGGGGGGGGGGGGGGGGCGGTAACAACAGGAAAGGAGAGAAAAAAAGTTCAGAGTTTAGCACAGAGTGTGCCGGAGAGAAAAAAGAGGGGAGAAAAGGAAAGAGATAGTAGAGGAGATGAAAAAGGCGCGGTTAAGCGCAAAATTAAGTGATCTTGTGCATCTTATCATATATATGTTACTCTATTGCTAACAAATGATATGAGAGGGAGTACCCATCAGGGCTTTATATTCTAAAATTGATTCATCTTTATAATTTTGGCCGCGTAAACTATACACTATATTAATTTATTCGGCGGCAAAAGCGACAAGAGCCATCGGTGCACAAAAAATGATTCAAGTAAATCCTAGTGAAATTTTCTTGCCTAATTACAAGACCCTATATAGACACTATATACACTTACACCTGCATTTACATATATATATTACTATGATTATGAATATTATAATAACGGTATTTTTTTTTTCTGATACTTTTTTTTGTTTTCATTTTTTATTATTTGAAATTTTTTTTTGTTCTTTCTTGTTTTTCATTTANATACCGAGAACTCGGTCTCCTTGTTAATGCAAATTAATGAGGGGTAGGACCGAACCATATCTCGTGACATTTTTTATTAACTCCCAATATCTGTATTGCCACAAAGCCGACATTTCATCTAGGAAGTCGTAAATTCTTTTTTTCAACAAAGAAGCTACAGAATGTTTGGGTCCCATCATAACGTTAGTCGTGTCAGAACAAAACCCTACAATGTCGCTCAATTCAATATTTTTATCACTGAAATATTTTTCAAGTGTAGTAAACAATCCATTGGCTGTGCTATCCTGTTTTTCAACAAGATCAGCAAAGGAGCTCTTCATTGGACTCTCACTCCAGTACTGCACCATGACTCCGAGCTGTTTAGCTTTACTGCGGTCAGTTGTTTCATCAATTATAACAGAAAATAAACGTTCATTGAGGACAACGACAAGATCACTTAGTAGATGTCTACCGAAACATTGTTTAATAATGTTTGAAGCTCTTTGTTTCCCTAAGCTCACTTTCTTTAAGAAACATTTGTTTCAGTAGTTTTAGGAATGAGTCACTAACGAAATAGGCTAATTATGCTCAGAAAGATGTGTACATATCCGCATTCAATTTTTATACCTGACTTGTCAATTAGATCGCGGTATAAAATGAACAAAGGTATAGTTTGTGTTTTCTTTCTCTCCACTGAGAGATTTTTATGGTGTTGATTGTTAGCATGAAGAATTATCTCAGATTTAACAAACGTAATGGTAGTTGAGCATATAGTACAGTATGCCATACCTTTAGTTGAGGTAGAAGACTGAAACTTTTCTAACCAGCCTCGAAACAGTTGTTCGGTTCTCCATCATTCCTCCCATTTTTGTGTGTAGGGCTTAACCTACGATAAAATTTTGCTTTTCTTCATAGGTGGCGTAGCAGCTTCATCTGATACAAATTCTATTCAATAGTAGCAATTTTACTGAGACTCAAGTAACCAAATATTTTGTCACGATGCAGGACTGCACGTGACAGCACCTGACAAAGTTAACTGCACTCGACTGAAACAAACTACCTACCCTCGGCTTGGGCAGTGTCGTTCTGTACACGTTATGAAGCTGTTCAATTCCAGTAAACGACGATGACCTATATCCTGGTGTAAAACTTGATACATTTACGAGTTAGTTGTGTAAGGCTAGAAAATATAAAATTCCAAACATTATATCAAGTTGCCTATCACTTTAATTATTGTCAATACTTCTAATTAACCAAGGTATTATTTATGAAACAAATCTGGCAACATTATACTGAAGAGAGATCTGCAGCGATGTGCACAGCAATTTGCGCCTTATCGTGGTGTGCAATAAAGACTAAAGTAATAGCGAGTTCGGGCAAGTTTTGCGTTTGTTCCAAATATGACTCTTATTAAACATTTTCACAAATGCTCCGGTAGCGTTCTTCGGCAATGTACCTTACACTAGGTATATGTGGTACTTGAGAGTAAACTTGATATTTGTAATGAAAACAGACAATAACCCTACAATTTTGCTGTTCTATCCCGACAGAAGTCGAATTACACTAAAAACCATGGAATTTTGCCTTACCCTAAACTCTACCCTAGACAACCCCTGATTACCCTAAAATAGGGTATTTCATCCTAAAGTGGAAGCACTGGCCTTCACTCTTCGAATCCGAGCCTCCGAGGGAGAACCGCAGTGACAGTAACCGCACAGTGGTCATGCCATGACGGTGGTGAACAGCATTGCAGTTCACCATCACCGCCGCCTCCACCACCACCAGTCCTCCGCCTTCACGGCACCGCCTCTGAGTGAGTGTCACCATCGACTAATTATGTAAATAACATGTGAAACTTCTGACCAAGAGCCTTTTTGAAGTCATTGAAAAAATATTTGTGATTTTTTTACAAATAATCTTTAGAAGAACATGCAATTTCTATGCTATTAAGGCTGAGAAAGAACAAGATGCTGTAAATATCGGTTGACTCTTGGCATCTTCAAATGGCGTCTCGACTCCTCGACCACGGTAGACCATGCTCTCGAAACCGATTAGTGACTGCGAGGAAACGCGTGGAAGTTTTGAGAGCACAGATTCATAGATGCTCTCAGGTTCATGCTTTCGATAATTCTTTGTACTTTCAGCCCAGTTTTTCTAAAGGTCAATTATAGAAAAATGCGCTGGTCAATCGTATTTCCTTCTTCCAAGCGTTATTTTTAGATATCAGATAGTTGAAAGTTATGATGAATCATGAAAATATTGTTTTAGGGGCACAACTCTACAACAGGCAAAAATAAACGCCGTACAAGCGTCTAAGCCATGGGAATTGATAGAAATAATAGACAAAGCTCAAACCAATTATTCCTTTCGACTAACGATCCACTGCATGTCCACACACTTAATTTTGAACCCACTCTAATTCCTCACCTATTCAATCTAAAAAGCAAATTTTAGGCTCAAATAAAAGCTATCATCTTTTTATAGCCTATAAAATTATTAAAAAAGTTTTTGTCGCCTGGGAGTGGTGGGAGCAAAGCTCCCTTCACCCCTCACTATACGGTCCCTTCTTCTAACAATATATCAAATTGGCTAGGCTCCAGTTTCGGATCTAATGCATCTACAAATAAAATTTTAGTCTCAAAATGAAGCTAAAATCATTCTCTAGCCTTTAAAATCATTCATTTTCTTTTGTCTAGAAGGAGTGGAATCACCGTGGTGGAAGCAGAGCTCCCTTCACCCTCCCCCCAATATAC
Source organism: Platorchestia sp. MABIK (assembly GCA_014220935.1). Classification (NCBI taxonomy): domain Eukaryota; kingdom Metazoa; phylum Arthropoda; class Malacostraca; order Amphipoda; family Talitridae; genus Platorchestia; species Platorchestia sp. MABIK. The sequence goes on from JACJUY010006829.1 coordinate 17,223, forward strand.
GAGATCTCTAGGAGAAATTGGTCTGTCTCATGAAAATCCAGAGCCACATGCTCTCATTTCTTTGTGTTAATAATTTTTTGTCGTTTAAATGGTACCCACATTCATTCATTGTAAATTTGACCCATAATAGTTATCAGACATGTGCAGATCGGCAGTTCAATATGCTATGTTCAATATAGCCTACTGCTCTTACCGTAGGAAATGATGAAATTAAGCCATCAGAAAAAGTTAAATATCTAGGTATTTGATTCTATAGAAACATGTCCTTCAAACCTCACGTTGAAAAAACTTCTAACAATATTTAGGGAATTTGGTTGCTCGACGAAAAATCTAAATTATTGGCCAATCAATCTTTAGTGTTATCGCGCATTGACTATTTTAGCCTAGCATGGGGAGATTTACCTCAATATCTTTTGTTGCAAGTTTTCTACTGTAAATAGAAATGGTAAATTTCTCTTGGAAATTTTGTTGCAAATCCATCTTTCCATCAGTCATTATTCACAGGATTGGCATTTTTCAATTTGTTTTCCACTGATTCATCGTCAATTTTTAAAAGTTCCATTGAATAAAATCTAATTTGATAATCATATTTTCTTATAACTTTGATCATAAGTTAGGAAAATGTGAGTTTAAATCTTAGCGTTCAGTAATCAATTGAATAATCTTTTAACTATTATCGTAATATTTTCTGATCGACATAGCTCACGCGCCATTACTTTATTACACTAATATTTAATTTTCCTACCAAAATTTCTTTAGTGAATTTAAGTAAGGTACACTCGTAAAATGTTGGTCAACCATTAATGAAGACATTTTAATGAAATGAGACAAATAAAGGCACGCAATCGGGGGAACAGTTTACGTTAATTTTTATGAGTCGAAAGTAACTGTAATTTTCAAAGATGCAGAAATACTTTTTTTATCGGTGGTATAACATAATCAGAAGACTGAGTTTAAAATACTCTAAATAAAGTATTGGCCTCTCAAGAATCAAGCAAAGATTCCGTTGAGACGCAATCTCGCCTTAGAATGAATATCCTTCATCACCACTAAGACTTTACTTATGACTTTCGAGGGAAAATATCATCGTTGGTGACCGAAACTGTACAAGGCAAAAGTGCAAAACGGATGAATCCTGTTCTTGTTGTAATTCTGGTCCTTCTACATCGTGATCAATTTTACGCTGCTTCTACAGTATTTTTATACACAAATTTCTTTAATTGCATTGTAATTGTTTCGCATTTTATTCAATCAAAGTTTAGTACAATTAACTGCGCATTGCTGTAATAAAATATTAAAGTATTCTGTATAAATTACTTTTGACTAACCTTTTCTTACAGCTTTTTTGGTAAAGCGATCTTTGTCTTTTCTTCTTTAGTTTCAACTTATAACGAAGTAATTCCGAAGGATTCTCAAGTAATGTATCCATAATTTATAAGTGGTCAGCCACCTCTTTGTGTATAAAATATCCAAGAGAATATATTTTGACTGCTTCTCTCAACAACATAATTAGCCCCCCGACACTAGTAAGCTTCGTTTGGTTTGTCTATCAATTAAGGATCTTTATATTAAGAAATTTTTTAAATCCAATATGCTGTAATACATCTCATGTACCATTTTTTTTAATAAACTGTTTTTCTTTTGTTTTCTTTTCCTTTCCATTAGCTTTGTTGGTATAGTTCAACTCTAATGGAACATGGTCTTCTCGTTGGGATATTCTTTATTCTGAGAGTTACCGAGCGTGGTTTATTCGTTCCCATTGGGCGCAAGTTGATCGCAGCAGGAAGAATTTTGCCTCGGTTTGTTTGATTTTATGACTTCCTTATGTGATTTGTGGCATGCTAGCCAATTGGTTTTTGCTGACATTGCTTTTCCTGGCTCGGCGACGCTTCTCATCAAAAGCGTTGAACATGAACTCGTGGGATACATAACACCTTTCAGTCAGTCTGTCAGTAAAATTGTTTAATGAGGAATCTACTGGAAAAAAATCACGGCTTGTGAGTTTAAGCATGCAACTCACATGGTCTTAACTGAGAAAGTCTTCTAAATTTTAATTATGTAGCGTATTTTTTAGTTAACATGCAATCCCAATTATGTTTCTGATATATGTTCGTTCCCTTTTGTGCAATATCTCCCATCATTGTTTTTTGTACGTGAATTTAAAGTTTAAATAAAAAATACTTTAAATTCACATTATTGGTCCCGGTTCTTTTCCTTCTACCCACCACTCCACTGAGGTCCTGTCCTCCGAATATACTCATTTTGAGGCAGTTCTAATTTCCAACCGATTGAATGCACAAGTTACAATTTAGTCTCAATTTGCAGCTAACGCTATTTTCTAATCTGAAAGATGGCTCACATATTTCTTTTTTTATCAAGAAGGGATAAAAACGGAACTCTCTTTACCCTACCACTCTGCTATCTCTTTCTCTTAAAACACTCATTAGGCTCTAAATTCTAAAACCTTTCTTACTATTCTAACACCTTTTTCTAACACCTTTTTCTTACTAGAGTAGACAAATAACTCAGAAGTTTCTATCTTATTTAAGAAAGGGTAGGAGCGGAGCACTCTTTACCCCATAGCCGACGAGCTGTCGTACAGACGCAATTTAATTTTCTTCACAAAGCTGCCTCAGTTTGTACGCCCAATAAAAATGTTTAGTAAATACTTCACGTCCAATCAATTTCAAATTCAATACGTACAACCCTAAAAACATCTGTAAATATCTTTGTTGTCTCTGCTAAAGCGTCATCCTTATTCAGTGCGTCTGACGTGAATTTAACACCAAAGTAAGTAAGTAGCCACGGTATTACTTGAACCATGGGTTAAACTGAAGTATGTAGACTGAGTAACAATAATACGTTTGTTTTTTATGTATTTATTTCGACGTACATGTGCATAAGTTTTCTAAAATACATGTGAAATCCATTTTGATTCCTAGTTCCAGTAAAGTGAAATTTTTAAAATAGTTTTTGCTCTCTTGTGATGCATCTGAGATGAGACTAATAAAAAGATTTTATATTTGCTAATGTACAATACAGTTCAACGTTTTCGATCGCCAAATGTTCTAATCTTCTTCTTCTATGAAGAAAAGTTTGCTCCTCGATATATTTCATTGCAACAAATCTGGAGGCAACATCGACCCAGCCCTTATTCAGCATATGTATCACTTCCGAACTTTGCTGCGCAGTCTGAGAGGTTAAAAAAGAAAAAACTGGCATTTTATCTAAATGTTTTTCTGATGTGAATTTTAAAATTGTATTGATGAATAGCGTTAGAATATCATCGTTTTTTAAATTATAGAGATAAGCTTACTGTCGGAATGCAAGCTACTCTTGTTTGTGTGTTTAGTTGTGTAAGCTGTGTAGCAGATTACAATTATTGATTGACATCTCGAACTCTCACACTTCTGTTTGCGAGTATTTAGGTAGGAGCTTCTTAACAGGTTCAATTTCGTCAAAGCCCTCATTTTCCCCCGTTCGAGAACATTCTGACAAGTGCAATAACGTAGTTTCTATCAATCAATTTCGGGTTTTGACGAAACCACAGTTTTATACAGATATCCCCACTTTTGAGTCTTGGTACATTTTTAACTTAAGCCGGTTTAAAACAACACTCTTAGTTCATTTCCTCTACCCTTAGCATGATACGGTGATCCATGGTAAATAGATCATTACAATTAACGTAATTTTATTTCTTCTTTCAAGATTCGTCATTCTAAAGTAGTTAATTTTTACTTCGTACCTTATCAGAACTTGTTGAGTAAAACTAGCCGTAGACAAATTATAAGGTAAATATTAGTGACTCTATTTCTAAGCAAATTTCATTTCACTTGAAGAAATAAAATGCACTATGGAAAGCGTTAATGCCTGTGCTGGGCATGTGTAACAACAAGCCTAACCCTGAAACATTTGCTGTTTTGATTGCCATTCTTCTTCTTGAGCCACCTTCAGATTAAGAACGCAAATGAGCTCTGCCAAAAATTACCAGATTCTGGGGCTTCAGCACTTGGTCGTCAGGGAAGGAGGCTTCATCAGCCCTCCTTGGTTATTGGAATATCATCAGCATCGTTACTACTCTGCTACCTGGGACCTTACTTACAGACATTTTCTTTGAAGAATTCTGCTTATGCTTCACCAAAAAATGGGATGTCAACAAATTTAAAAAGATGAGTTAATTCATAAAAATGGTAGCTCTTTGTGAAGCTCCAAGCCGAAGATTGGAGCCGAGGCAGCTCTGCGCTCTCTTGGCCTGACGCGGCATGGGGAGGTTCCAGCAGCGACTCCGCGCCTTTCTGTCCTCGCCTCACGCCTCACCGAGGAGTGCGGGCCTGCACTCCTCGGGCGGCGCGCGCCTCTTGAGCTCTACTGCACGGAGGAACGGCCTTCTAAGCACGTCCTTTATGGTGAGCTGGGAATCAATTTCAGTGCGGTATTCTCTTTCCATCTTAGGGCTTCGATTATTTTTCATAATTGCCAGTGTGAGCGGATATTATGACTTAGTTTTAGTCAGAGCCGAATATCCCTATGAACTTAAGGCTCAAATTGGCTTAAGTTCATTTTGCAACCTCGCTGCCAGTCTAGCTGGTTGGCTAAATGTTATTGTTTGGGCTAATTTGTTTAGCTGCTGCAAGTTCGTAAAATAAAGTACTTTTAAATCTTTCCTGAAGTTTTGTGAGCAGCTTCAGCATAACGTTTAGTTTCCTTGCAAGGCAGTCAATTTTACTATTTCAAATTAATTTCCAATTTAAGGTGCATGTATTGGTTCGGACTTCATGAGACGAGCTGGAGGAGTGAAGAGGGCTACCGCACAGGCCCGCTTCTAACTCCGGGCTGCGCTATATAGCGTCAACAGTTAGTAGATGCATCATGCCCCCCTTCTAGCATGGTCACAGGTGCTGCATGCCAGATACCGGCAGATCTTGCATAGACCTGCGATGCATGCCAGATACCGCCATTCTTCTTATCCAAATAAACATGTAGTTTCGATAGAGAATGATCTGTAGAATGGCTGTATCTGGCATGCATCGCATGTGTATGCAAGATCTGGCATGCAGCCCAGGTGATCATCCTAGAAGGGGGGCACCTGCTAACTGTTGACACTAGCGCCTCCGGGCTCCCACCGCTACGCCACTGGGGCGAACCGTCCCGGGCCGCGCTGCTTTATTTTCTTTTCTGATTTGCTCCTATGCTCAGTAATATTATGGCTGCTGCATGTAGTTTTTGCTCCTTTGGTGACCGTCCTCCAGATTCATTTTTAAGAGAACTCTTACCACTGATGATGGCCTGTCGCCAGAACGCTTGAACGTAGGTTTTTTCGGAATACATAACTTAAATGATTAAAGTATCTTATCTTGCTCTTTCATTTTATTACAGTTGCTACGGCCCCCTGATGACTTCTATGGTTTCAGATGTTGTATTTTTTCTTCTACTCCGCTGTCGCACAGCATAAAAAAGAAAAAAGAACGAACAGTTTATTTCCAATAAAGAAGATAAAATATTATTGTTTTTAAAATGTATCAGCCCAAATATCCTCAGTCTATTGAAATACACGAATATCGTAGTACACATGTCAACTCTCCAAGAAATAATTCATAGAAATCATGAAAAGTATTCCGTTTGTTAACTTATTACACCTTTGAAAATTCATGTAAGTACAAGTAATAAAAAAGAATAAAAGAATATAATGCTCGTGACGCATTGATGAAAAACATTCTCGTTAGTGTTCACTTATAATGAAATACGACCTTATTATTCTGCGATCTCGAGGAATGATGCCTAAAGTAAAATCAGGCTCATATAAATAATCCTGATTCTTACTCTCAACTGCTGACATTCTTTACAACCTAATCTAACCTCCCAATACACGTGATATTCATTCCAACTCGGAATCTGCTGGGTTAATGCACCAAAAATAATATTGTGGAGTTGGTGAAGCTTGTACCACAGGTACGCTCATCACACACTTTCGGCTGGTGGGTGTGACACACAGACGGACGGAAGGACGCGGCTCCTTTTACAATAGTGATGAAGTGATAATCGTTGCTAGGGCATCATCAAAAGTGTGATTAAGGGACATGGTAACAATCTCTTACATAATCAATATTATCGCCATATACGAGTCTCAACTGATCATTGCATGACCGACCAAACACTAACCCACGCAACATCCGCGGGCATAGAGCAGCCCAACCCCGTAGGGCAGAGATATTCACTAATTTTTGCATGAGAGCCACTTCGGTTATACGCATTGATTGAGAGGGCAGCAGCTACTACAAGTTAGCGTATAATATATAAATTATATATTAGTTAATTAATATATTTTTCGAGAGCCGCGCAACGAGTACCACTCCCGTAGGGGGTTTCAGCCGCACACCCATTTATGGCCGGGCGCCTTCCCCACGCTGAAACCCATGAGGTAAAGCAACCCTTAAGTTTGAGGTAAGGCTCCCCTGAAACCCCAAATCCTATAAGGAACTATTTTCAAAGCACAGCAAACCCCAAATCCTATAAGGAACTACTTTCAAAGCACAGCAAACCCCAAACAAACAAAACAAATTTTTGTTATTCATTTTTGCATTGCTCAACTCATACTTGCTTTGTAAATGCAAATCGTTTTCAAAATAAATTTGATTCTCTCATGTAGACTTAGAAAACACGTCTTCTCTGATGGTTCACTTTTGCTAGTCGTTTTTTACTCGCTTTCTTACAGGTTCTCACTGTTTTTATGTTTGTTTCTGTTCCACGACGACAACCATTTTTTTATTTGAGTATCCTTACTTTCACTATACTTCTTTTTAGCGTCAGTTACTATTTTTCCATGACAATCAAACGGACCAATCATAGCATCCGCTAATGCTACTTCAGCCGCACAAAGGATTCCTGCTATCGGATTTTTCAGACCAAGAACTTGACAACCAATCTGTAGACCTTGATTAACTAAAGGACGGTATTCATTAACCCCTTTACATTTTTTCACAGAACGCTTAGCGGTGTTTCTATCCTTGATCATCTGGAACAGTTCCTTCAGTGCCTGGAAGAGTAATGGGCAGATTTTAAAATCATGTGAGACATTGCACAGGTATGAAACATAATACTTCTTGCACGTCATTTTCTACAAAGCGAAGAACAGTATGCAGCTAGAGCAAGCTATTCAAATTTGAACCATTAACTACTCACATGTATAAAAAACGTCGAAAGAAAGCACACAATCGATATTTACGTGAATCGATCTAACAATTGCAGTAATGGCTCGTGTGACCAGAGAATTACTACTGATAATTTTGAGATCATAGACAACTGTGCAACAAATTTTAACTTGTGCATCCTATATTCTCTGTATATTAAAAAGATAAAACTATTAAAAAGATAAAACGAGAGTCCTTGCTCTCGCATAATGGCCATCCGGTGATTCACTTTTGTACCCTTTGAAAAATTTGTCTCAGAAACGAATTATGTTTTTTCATGCTTCATGCTTTATTCATGTGTTTTATACTGCTGTTTTACGTAGTTGATCAATTTTAATAATTTATTGTTGCAAATAAAAATAATACTAAAATGATCTTATGATCGAAACAACAATAAAAAATATTCCCATTATTTTTTTTCTCAATTCCTTCGTTATCAAATTAGATACTTAAGGATCACGCGAACATACTGTACTGGAAAAAATCAACAATAAGTAAAAAGCGTCTCAAGAGTTAACTACTAGCCAACACCTGACCTGTTTTAGGAGCTTCTGGTCCTCGTTGACGTTTTGGTTGTCCTTGCTCAGCTCAGTTTCGGCGAGGTAACGCTTGATGACAGTTTGTTCCTCTTTATCGTGCACATTGCTGAGGTCTTCGTCGGTCAATGAGGCGGCGCCCTCCACAGCGCCCTCCATGGCCTGGATGTACAGGTTCCAACTCTCCAACAGCGCGGCAATGGGCAGGTACTCATCAGTGAAGGCCTCGTCTATCTCCTGTGACAAAAAATTCCGATGATTAATGTGCTTATATTTTCTTTTTAGATTCAGGTATTGAATTTTTGCAACAGAAGTCCATGAATATGTACATTCGGCTACTAGCAGCATCAAATTTTATAGAATGCACCTCACTCAAGGTGCATACTTGCTGCACTGAGACGGTCCATGCTCTGGGCAAACGTTACTTAGTTTTAAAACCAGCAACCCTCTTTATTCTTAGTATTTTCTCGTGATAATGGCGCGTCGCGATCGATAAGTTGGGTTATCCATGCTAATTTGATCAGCGTGGCTGCTGAGGTAAGTACTACTTCAAGCTCCAGTTGAAATGCCTCACGTATTTTTTTCGTCCTAATATCAACTCGGCAACTCAAACCAGTTCCATCAGCAAAAGGGGTTATAGATAAGGTTAGTGCTAGGCCAATAAGTCAGGTTATTTCCGTGCTCAAGCAACTCATTTCCAGTAGAGTGGTGCACATTCTCACCTCTTGGAGCAGCCTAAGGTACTCTTTAAAGATGTCTGGATTCTTCCTCGCAAGCTCATTTCTCGTTTCGTAGTCTTTGACGGCTTCTTCCAACTCGTTACCGTGACAGACTTTGAGATGCACGAGCATCTCATTTTTGTGCTCGCCCAGCAAAACTACGTCCATCGCCTTAAGATAATGTTTCTTGCAGGCCTGTAGCGCTGCCCTGCTGCTTGAGCGAGGCATGAGCTCGACCTCATAACGCGTGTTGATTTCCTGAGCAAATAAGAAAAAAACATGTATTATCACATTTCATTACTCACTAAATACTAGCACATTGCACCATTACGCAAAACAAGTCGCAAATGATCGACAGGCCAGAAAAGCTCTATGTAAAATCATATTTTTACTCGTAGTTTCAAAATTACCCAAATAAGGGAACAGGAGCAGTCATACCACGAACTTAGCACGTATGTATCACATAACAATGACAGTCTCCCTGTACAACACACATGGTTATCATTCAGTGAAACACGAGAATGTTTTCATTTTAAAATCCAAAAATATTTCCCACCTTCTTCAGCAGCTCAAGAAACTCGTTAAAGATAGCTTCATTAGCTCGGCCGAACTCATTGTTCTGACGGTAGCAGTGAATGGCTCGCTCCTGTTCCACCTCGTGTTTGGCCCTCAAAACGTCCATCTGAGGTGGAGGCCTCCCATCTGGGGCGACAGCGGCCATGGCTGTCACGTACTGCTCCTTGGCTGCCCTCAGCGTAGACCGGCTGCTCGCTAGCGGCTTGAACTCGGCGTTGTAGAGTACAGTGATTTCCTTTGTAAGTGAATAAATGTTAATTAGGAATCTCAAATATTGAAAAGCTCATTAACGGCATATCTTCATCATCGGTCATAAGTATCCAAACACAGACTTCAGAGTATATACTTCGATTTAGAGTTTATAGAAAAGCGTTCAGGATAGAATTTGCCTCCCCTCCAGCAGATTGAAAGAATTACAGTACCGAGTAGGAAGTCAAATTTTTCACCTGATGCCTTGAGTTGAGAAATATGTACAGAAATATTAATATCGCTCACATTTTCAAGTTGTTTTTCAAATCGCTGAAAAATTCGGTGATCCCTCCTTCCCAAGTTGTTCCTTTGCTGGTAGAGATTGACAGCTTCCTTCTTCATTCTATCGTGTTTAGCTTCCAGCTGGTTGAGTTCAGCAGCTACGTTGAGAGTGAGGAAGGTCCTCATGTCTTTTGTATAAAGCTCCAAGGCAGCACTCAAAGCGGCCTGGCTGTTTGCTTTGGCCATGCTCTGAAATTATACGAAAGAAAGAAAGAAAAGAAAAACAGTCTATTTCCAATAGAGATGGGACAAAATTACC
>JACJUY010006829.1:37017-62581 GCA_014220935.1 Platorchestia sp. MABIK
TGTGGCGAATAGAAATGTCACGACAATTAAATAAAGAAAAAGAACATCCATTACGATGACATCAGCGTGCGGAAACTACGAACAAAACAATGATGGCGACTCGATGAAATAATCCACACCGAAGATCAAAACAATCGATTTGCCTCTTCCAGCCTCTCACGCATGCCTATTGTTAACCGCAATGGACATTGGATTGAAAATGCTTATAGAATCTCTCACGGAATTTCATCACCGCGAATCAAGTCCAAGAATACACATCCCTTTTATCATTTTACTATTTTCTCACCTTCAGTGATGACTCCAAATCGAAAGTTCCTTGCGTGTCCATCAAAATAACAGCCACCTGAAATGAAAATTCATGAAAATAAACAACGCGAAGGTTGCACGTTACAATATGGACATTGAAAACTTGAAGCAGAGCACACGGATTTCATGAACTTATGTTGATTGAAAGGAAATACTGCACAGTCACATGTTAATTTGTGTCCAACAAATGTACATAATTAAAAGTCCCAAAATTTAGCATAGTAACAGCATATTTATTTATCATTAATACGTGTCTTCTTGTTTCCGTACCATTGATCACACAGAACTTTTATTTTTACGATACTGAATAAACTGGTATTGTAAGCTTTTTTTTGTAAAACAACTCTTCACACTAGAATTTTACTCGAATGTAAGGGATGAGTAAATTTAATTTTTTTTATGAGTGGATTTCAGCGATATCGCTTATTTAAATGAAAAATTATTTTGATCACCCGAGGAATGCATCAAAGAATGTAATAAATTAATCACGGAAAAACATTTCAATCTAAACAGCGTTAATCACATTGAAATCCAGATATCATATGTTATTGATAAAGTTTAAGAATATCAGGCTAGTAATTACAAAATCCGTTACCTCATCTCCATCGTCTCGCGTAACGGAGAAGGGCTCACTCCAGATGAGTATCCCGGTGGTCTCTCTCCTGTAGCCTTGCTTCCACCTGAAGCCCTGCAGTGCGCTGGAGGGGTCGCCCAGCCAGTGATCATCGCCCTGTGCCAGTGTTGTGATAGATAGCCGGTAGTCATTGATAATCATACTCTAATTAGAACTTCGTAATATAAACTATAAACAGAAAAATTTGTAAGAACTCGACCGTACTCACGTTTATTTGTTATAGTCTGGTTACTATTCTTGAGCGCCTTGTAAGGAAAAAGTGAAGTGAGTTGAAGACACAAGGACGGAATGGGATAAAAACTTACAAGAAGTCTATTAATCGGCACGCCGGATTCTCGGCAAACAGAAAGGAGTAAAAAACGTAAAGTTAAGACAACGATTCCATATTTGAATGTTCTCATTTATATGCACTTTTTTAATATTAATAAGAAAAACACGATCATATCCTCAATGTGTTCTCAGTCAAGATCTTGAGCGCTACGTATCTTCGATGGGCATTATGTCTGTTTAAAGTGACCTCCAGCAGTGATGTACTTCAATGGTTTGATATTTCGATTGTAGGAGGTCCAATAAAAAACATTGTTCTCATGTCGTGTGAAAATTTTTCGCATCGGCACGAAAGATTTTAATTAAAAACTTGGTAAAGCCTCCACCATAATAAAAGTGTTCCCAGGAGATGATAAAGGAAAGTACTATTCAATGTGGAATTAAAAGAACAGGGAATCTATGCACAAGATATGTTTCCACACCCTGCTCATAAAAACTGCAAGATTGAAAGAACTTGATGAAACAAGATAATAGTTGGAGACGAAAGCAAAAGATGCGAATGGGACGATAGTAAATGAAAACAAAAAGTAAAAAATCTATTCTGATATGACAATAGAGCATCAATGCTTGACATCCCCTCCTTAAGAACATTAATTTCCATTGACGCAAGAATTGAATCTCCACGTAGGGATTCACACACGACCTCAGGAGAAACAGGTCATTTTAAAAAGTTCATTCGTTCCAATACCATGACACAAGCAGACAACAAAGCTGGGGCGCATTCTCTCACCCTGTTGGCACAGTAGCGCAGGAGGAAGTCCAGCAGGAACGTCTTGCCCTTCCTGAAGGCGCCGGCGATCGCCAGCACGCAGACATGTTTGTGCGCAACCTCAGGCCTGAGCAGCACGCTCGCCAGAGCCTCCTCATCCAACTCAAACAACTCCGTCCTCTCGTTTTGGGTGACGACAGGCAGAGGGTGACCGTTCATCGTTGTCGGATTAGTTTAATGAAGCGATGCCACAAAGCGAATAGGTCGGGTCAAGAATTATTTGTACGGTGTAGAAGGAACTAAATAAAAAGATCGACTGCTGAATAAAAATAGCCTAAAACAGAACGAGTGTCAACGTCATGTTCCCACGTTTTTTCTTTGTTTGCCAGTTTTAAAAATAATGTTAAATATCTGACAGTAGAACACAAAATCAACAGACTAACATGATAATGAGAAAGAAATGAGACACAAGGCACATTTTGAGTAGTGGAATGAATGCTGCCTACTAAGGGTTAGACAACTAGCCTTACGACCTTACTTACACGACTATTTTGTTGAATTTTGGATCGTCGATTGTTTTTCCCGTTTCATTAAATAATCCATAATTTAATTTCACGTTGCAGCAAATAATCTACATACTTCCAATAGAGTATGTCTAAATATGTTGCCGTCGTATGGATGTTTATTTATTCAGTTAGTGGCTCCAATGAAATTCATACATATAAGTTTGCTTCCCCTCAATATCCCACTTACATAGATGGCTTGCCTTGGAGAAACCGGACCAGTGAGAGTTTGGCTGCCAGGAATCTTACAATACATAGTTGGATTTTGTTCGAATTGAATAACTACTATTGGTTATCAAAATTGCTGCTTTTGATATCCAAGTGCATTGTAGCTAAATTTCCGAAAACATGTTTCATTACCCATGAGCATGCAATACAATTACTCAACTGAAACCAGTTTAGAAGATCTTCAGAAAGTCATATATATAGTTTCTTTTATGCTTTTGTGCATTAATGATTAAAAGTATTCAATTCAAAGATCACAACTTATCGAAATTTTCTTCCGTCTAGTGCACCACTTAATTAATACGATACATTTTGGTCACTTTTTTTGATGCGTGACAGTCATTTTGACTGATAATACAGTAATTTTAGAAAAATCATCGATTAAATTTACTTAAATATTTTGGCACGACAATATAAAGAACTCTATTAACACTCATTCTACTTTCATTAAAATGCATAGATAAATAAATATTTACATCCATTCGAGGAAAATCATTTACAATAAACAGTCAGTGACATGTTTCGTTACTTTTCACTAAGTGAAAATTTATCCGTATAAATCATTTTAAATAATATATCTATGTTAGGATGTGTTAGGTTATATTAAATCAGGTTGTAGCATTGTCGATAGAAATCAGCCAGTTACTTCTCAAAACAGACATTGAAAAAATAGCCGACAAGTCATAAAATATGTTCGATATTTCGTAAAAGGCAAACTCCTCCTGGGTGTCAATAGCTCACGTGCGAATACATATAATATACATTAATATGTAAGACTTAAATCAACCAATGAATGCGTATGCATGTACGTATGTATATTTGCACATACATGAAAAACAAAAGCAGTAATAACGCCGATTTAACGTAACTATTTTTTTCTTTGTGAGCAGGAGGAAACACTGGCTACATAATCACTTAATATGTCTACAGCAGCGACATTAAACACAGTGCTAGCAAAATATTCTAACAATAGCTCTACCGGGAACAACAGAAAATAAACAACAGAGTGCGTGCACTAAAAATAATGTAGAGCATCGCAACAGGACGAGGTTTGCTTGGGCGTGAATGGAAATTGCTCGAAAGAAGAGGAGAAATGACAACAAAAGGAAGCAGAGACGTGGTTGCCTTCTGACAATGTCCTCACGAGTGGAGCAAAATCGTCCACGATTTCGAATGAAGAAAAGTGATTAAATCTTAAACTGAGGAATCACTACACGAGTAGTCGGAACAGAAAATTGTAGGAGTGTGATCTGCGTATGTTGCTTCTGCATAATTGAGCAAAGCATAAAACTGTGAAATGAACTAACTCCATTGAAAAAAAAGCTTGGAACAAGACTGCATAAGCATTCATGTTGGAGAACATGATAGAGCATTTTTCGTTTCTAACACTGACTGTTGAAGACGCCATAAGAAATGAAGACTTTTGAGAATGTTTTCAAGAACGAGATACAATCCTGAACTTCACTCACTGATGTCCAGAGCACCAATTTGCCTAATGTAACCGGATCATAGGTAAGCTTTACAACATTGTGTTTTCTACCACAGTTTCTCGGCAATTAGTGCTCACGTCGGTCAATTTGCAGTGCAGCTAAAATATCACCAACCAAATCACAACAGACCGGCTTTTCTACCACATCTGTTTGATATATTCCTGTTGTACCTTTTCAATAACTCATACATGCTAAGCATCTCTGCTATTAGCCGCAATCATTTCTTTCAAATCTCTCCTGAGAAACGAGAGCAAAATTTGCACTTAACTCGCCTTCTCGTTCCAGTAGTTTTATCGGAGAAACTTTAGCAATTGAACTATGGTTCATTTTCCTAGAGAAGACGTTTTCGCTTATTTTTAGAGAGAGATGAACATTATACTCTATTATTTTCTTCGGTCAATATTGAATTTAAGCCTTTCACGGAAATTAAAAATTCCGTTCCAAAGAATCACTAAAGGAACACATTTAAAAACGTTTTACACGAATGACATTCTGCTCACTGATGTGTTATTTTTGAGATATAACAATAATTCTGTTAAGATAGGAATAACATTATATGGTCGGTTGCTTAGTTGCCGCATTGTTGGGTGACGACCACTTTTCTGGTGGGACACGCCCCCTTCTTGGCGCGAAATTAACAGCCTCGGTTTGGGTAAGTTAAGGTAAGCTATTTAAGGTTGATTTATGTTATTTTAGGTTGGTTTATTTAACTAACCTACCATAACCTACCCTAACCTCATTCACCGTAACGTTAATACCTTATTACAGCATATTTACTTATCCGTTCCTTCATTTTTATATACGAGGTTCTTATAACTTCTAAGTTGAATAACTCGAAAATAACGCAACAGCGAGCAGAATGTCATTCGTGTAAAACGTTTTTAAATGTGTTCCTTTAGTGATTTTTTGGAACGGAATTTTTAATTTCCGTGAAAGGCCTTAATTCAATATTGACCTTTTCTCCAAGCATACACAAATGAGTGATTCTAAAATTATGTCACATTAAACAGATATATATTTTGCCGTGTTCCTCATGACAAGGTAGTTGGATTGTTATATTATGTTAAGTTAACTCGTAAAGTTCAAAATAATTTGTAGTAATTTTCTGTAATATAAATATACTGTCACTCAATCAGAATCACTACAGTAGTAGTAATTCATGGAAATCTCCAAAAATATTGTTTTAGTAGCACAACTCTGCAGTGGGCCAAAATATACAGGAAACACTTATCCAAGACATGAAAATGGCATAAATGTTAAAAAATTGTCATTTGCACGCAACTTCAGCTTAACCTTTAACATGCGCTGCACATTCACATGAACTAAACCCTTAGCGCTTTAACACGTTAACTGCGATGGGTTAAACTGAAGTTCAATATTCAATTCAAATTTAAAGTCAATTGTGGTAATTAACTTTGAAAATAGCATACATTAACTGGATCAAGCCCTCATTTAATTTCCATCATGTATTAACAAAAAATGAGTTAGTGACTGCAGGTGGGTCAGCAGCACTATGAAAATCACCCAAGTGACCACCGGTGGGTCACTTCGTGGGAAATGTGTTAACTAACTTCTGCAACTAACATTGGCGATGTGATGAGTACCTAATTAGAAATAAAAGTATCAAATCCCTCAAATGTACACTGACGAGATCAGTCACAACCAGCTTACCCTTCTGAGTTAAATTTAGAAGTATACTCATGAGATGACGAAAGTGTAATTTCCGGAATGCAGACCACAATTAAAAATACTTCAACAGTTTGGAATATCAATGCTCAAAATAGTTCAAACATCGTTATACATTCAAATAACTCTGGAGCCTAACGTGAGCTGTTTACAATGTTTTTCATCAGAGCAACTCACGATCTTATTACACAGACTGCAGGTGAGAGCACTAAACATTCCGCCACCCTTCGCACTGGCATCTGAGCCCTGACAACGCGACCAACGGGGCACGAGTCCCCGGCTCCCCGCACGACTGAGTGCGGTGACTGGCTGGGCCGCTGGGGTGGCGTGGGGCTAGACAGCGAAATTGCCACTCGCACGACTCTGAAAAACCTAGATCCTCATCTGGAAAAATACTATATTGATATAAAGGTGGTAAAAACTCCCATTTAACGATTAATTACAAAGGTTTTATACTTTCAAATCACTGTGTTTATAATATTAATTGCCCATTAATGACCAGTAGTGTACGTGAAAGCATCTCCATTAATATCTCTCGACATTACAGCAGATTAATTTATATCGTTGATGATCGACGAGAAAAATAGAACATCATACCTCATGTATATTATCAGAGGCATTTCACATTCATAATTTAATTATTTTATTTAATTCTTAACTATTTTGAACTCGATAAATCCGCTTCAATTGTTTGCTTTGCAATGCAGTTGAACGATCAATGTTGTTGCCTAATTTATTAGAAAAATTCATTGGTGTTGAATCCGGTATAAAAGCAGACGATAAATGTTGTCATCAATCACGATAGTTTTTTTAATTTTGAGCGATGTAGCCAGTCTCTTACAATTTGTAATCAATACTCAATTTTCTGCGGGACTTCAGATTTATTCAACGCTTCGTTTTGTCCGGTATCCTTCTGCATTGCTTCTTGTACATTAATTTAAGCTGTTATTCAAAACATTTCCAACTCAAATTATTTTTGGAGATTTCTTTACAATTTTCGATAACTAACTTCTTCAGATGAGTTCATGATTTGCAGCAAAATACTCATGCGTCAAAAATTCAGCATTTGTTACTTTTTCGAAAGCTCTAGGCAGTTTTTAACTTATAAAACATTCAGCTTTATGGAAGACCTGGCTGCCTCTGAAGACATTCAGCTTTTTGCAACATTCTATTTTGTTCAAGATTCTTCTATTGATTTGTTTATTCTCGCAATCGTCCAGGTTTTGAACGTCTCTCCGTAACTAATATCGGGTCAACAGCCTCCAGCTGCGCATATATGAAATTATCGTAGATTCACTTTCTTCGTGTGATGTGAGCATTCTTTGCAAGAGTTTAGTTAAGACCTACAAACGGACGTACTACAGACAAATAAAAAAGTAGCTGTCATAGTTACCATATACTTGAATATGAAGCATTGGTACAGTACGAGTGTTCCCATCCTTAAAATAAATGAGTGCTTGCATACAGATTTCAAGTCACGGAGTTGAATTTTGCAACATTATGAGAGAACACCAATGATTATTTTCATATCTTAAAACTTCGTCGTAAGAACCTGAATAAATCCGTATTTGATGCTAATTTAAGAAATTCAACCCTTCGACGCATGCATCGCACGGAAAACCCAGATCTGGGGGTAAACGCAAGGCAAGGTCCCCAGGTCTCCCACGGCGGCGTAACTTTCTACCCTTGGCTGAGATGCATTTACCATAGAAACCCACGCGATCACTCGCGGTGAAAAAATTTCGCACCATTAACTTAATAGATTTTTGACTGAACGAATACGATTAACGACACGTGGAATATCGTCTCTCTTGCTTGTGATTTAATGTGTTCTCAGAAACATGGACACTGTTACTGATAGAACGAGTCATAAAGGTGAGCTATATATTGCATCAATATGACGAAGAAAATATATGTATATAAATAGATACACATATAAAACTACACAGCCTAAAACTATTGATTTTGAGATAACTCTATTAATAAATTAGTGTCTACTGAATTTTCCATTTCATGTACATCTATGGCCCTCATAAAAAACGTAAAATTTGAGGGAAAGACTAACTCTTTTAAATAAGACTGGCCAACAAAAAGGCACAAATACACCTTATTTAAGTCGCCTATGATTAACACTCGCAAAAGCAGGAATACTGAATTGCATCCGCCTATTAAACGTGAATTTTGTAAGCAAAAACTGAAAAACAGCTCCACGCGTGTTAGGTGGTGCCTGCGTTTTTACAATTAGAGGCAGATGACACTCATCAACGTGTGGCTTTGAACTTTATATTGTCTCTTGCTGTCATTATTGTTTCGTTAGTTGAGAGACTGCTTGAAAATATAATTGATCCCAAAAGCGAGTCTTATCATGCTTGTTGTAAGCGAGTTGTATTTTTTGAGACAATTTATTGGAGCGCATGAAATCGTTGATGCAAATTCCTCACCACTGAACGCAACATTTTCTTTCAAAGCATGTTTTCAGCTGAGGTTTCGCATTGCGCTCGATATCATTTGAAGCAAACTGAGGTCTATAGGAGACGGGGGAGGGTAGATGGCAAGCTGTTGCACTGACGCAATTTGAGGCTTTCTTGCGTCAGCAAAGCTGCCACAGAGCGCCAGCCCAATGAAAATGTTTACACGTGCAATCAATTTTACACTCATTACATACAACCTCAAAATATCAGTACAGCTCTTGGTCGTCTCTGCTAAGACACAGCGTCCGAAGTAAATTAAACACCGAAGCAAGAAACCACGGTATTACTTGATCTACGGATTAAACTGAAGTACGTAGACGGAAAAGCTGTGATATGTTCATTTTTCATTGGAGGTATTTGTATATCCATGCACAAAAGTTTTCTGGAATTCCTTTAATATCAATTTTGATTCCTAGTAAAGCAAAATATAATTCGTTTAGTTAAACCATTATCGTGTTCTCGTCATACGTCTGAGATGAGAATCATACGAATTGCTTTAAATATTTGCTGATAATTTACATCACCAAGTCTTCTAATTTTATTCCTTTTAACCTAGTCTACTTAAAACATGTACAAGAACTCCATGAGGAAGAGAGGCACGGGCTATTTCATCAAATTGTTTCAACTCAAATTAAAAGTTATTTATTTTTAAGAACGTACAAAAAATTATTTTTGAGATTCTCTTACGCTATGCACCAGCATCATGAGCACAGAGAAACACCTATTTTAATATTCGTTTTGATCTTATGAGATATTAAAATCAGTACGCTAAAATACACGATGAAATTTAAGGAACGGAGCTGCAGCCTCATTAGAAATCAATTAAGTTCTCACTGAAGTAATTTGATGCTCATTATAATCAATTCAGTTTTCATCAACTATAAACAGTAGGGTTCACGTCTAATATTACATAACCGCGCTTGCAATTGGTGCTGGAGCACCTAGTTGAGAAGAGGGATCGAGTCAACGATATCAAAGTAAATACTAATTCTCTTGTGTCTCGGGAGACGGAACTCGAGCCTTGAATAAACTGTCAAGAGACAGAACAGAAGTAAAAGGAATTAATAAAACTCTTTGTCAGACTTCTAGGCATGTCGTTTGAATTTTAGAAGATTTGACAGAAAAATATGAATGTTAGGATATTTTCATGTGCTGTCAGTCTGCTCCTGTCGTAACTCTACCCTCCGTATCTTGCCGCTTACGGTCTTCGGCAGGCTCGATACAAATTCGATCTGTGAGAAAAAATGATAAAATGAAAATATTCACTCGAGAATGAAATTNATGCAATTTGAGTTTGCTGTAATATAAAATGATATCAAATCATAGACACGCACGAGAGAACATTATATTCTTCATATGAAACCCCTAAGAAATAAAGGCAGTGAAATGTGAACGTTAAATTGTTTTCAAAGTTATTTTCAAAGTAGTTTCAGAGATAAGTTATATTTCAAGCTCATTGTTATAGATAAGTTATTTATTAAGGCCACTGTCAAAGACAAATTATTTTTGGAGCCATTATCAAAGATAAGTTATTTATCAGAGCCATTATCAAAGATAAGGTATTTATCAGAGCCATTATCAAAGATAAGCTAATTTTTAAGGTCTATATCCTATATATTACATATATACACTATTTTTAAAAATCGTTATGATAGACAAGCTATTTATCAATTCATTGTCAAGGAAAGTCACTATCAAGCTCTAGTCCAGCAAGATCTCTCATAAATTTTACAAACTCTAGAGTATTAAACGAATTTAAGTTTGAAAAAACTTTCGACAGGACTTTGGCTAATGACCCGCTTTATCATCCGATGATGAAAATTAATATTTCTCTGCCAATGTTGTTTTTATTCGTTCTCCCGAAGTTGAAAATTTTTTTTTGAAATTAAAATCGTTTCATTATTGTCTGTAATTTGCCAGCTATACGAAAATATTGGTCTCTCCTTTACGAAAGGCAGATACCTGTGATTTGTACGCCTTTGTGAGGCTCACGCAGTTAACAGCAAAATATTCATTTTTTTTAGGGGGGTAGCTAAACATTGATAAGATTTGGAATGAATTTAACCTTATAACGACCTAGTTAGTTTATGTAAACAAAATGGTGCGATAATATTTCACAAATTATCACCCATAAGTGGACTTTCAAGAAACATTTAGAGCATAAAACTTATTTCTAATGTCCTTTAGAAAAGATGGTGGTCCAAAGGGCGCAAACCCCACGCTTAGGAATAACGGTAGTCCAAAGGACGCAAACCCCACGCTTAGGAATAACGGTAGTCCAAAGGACGCAAACCCCACGCTTAGGTAAAACGGTAGTCCAAATGACGCAAACCCCACGCTTAGGAATAACGGTAGTCCAAAGGACGCAAACCCCACGCTTAGGTAAAACGGTAGTCCAAATGACGCAAACCCCACGCTTAGGAAATTATTTCATTTCTCTGATTTTAGTTTCTCACCTCCAATTTCATCCTACTTAATAAGCACATTAATAAAAGTTATTAAAATTGAGAATCATTTCAAAATAGTTTTATTTTCGTGCATATGATCAACCGAGTTCATAGTTTGGTAACCCGAATTAATGAATCAGATTTACTCAGAATTACCAGATTAACTCCGAATTACCAGATTTAGTCTGGTTATAGATTAACTCAGAATTACCAGATTAACTAAGAATTACCAGATTAACTCAGAATTACCAGATTAACTCCGAATTACCAGATTTAGTCTGGTTACAGATTAACTCAGAATTACCAGATTAACTCAGAATTACCAGATTAACTCCGAATTACCAGATTTAGTCTGGTTACAGATTAACTCAGAATTACCAGATTAACTCAGAATTACCAGATTAACTCCGAATTACCAGATTAATTCTGTATTGCCAGATTAACTACGAATTACCGAATTAACTCCGAATTACCAGATTAACTCCAATAAGATAATTTTTGGAGAGCAAAATTTTTGTTCAATAATAGTAAATATCATCAAGGAGCTCGTAATTATGAATTCTATCTTTAATTCAGGAAATAATAGTTGAAATATTAAGGTTAGAACAGCGTTGAATGCTGTAGACTAACTTTAAAATGCATTCATTTTGGGAGAAAATGTTTAGTCGGTATTCTCTCCCGTATTTGAGTTGACATCTGGTAACCAAAAAATCAATCATTATAGCTTTCGTAGCACCGTACAGTTTTCGTTGCATTGGTGTCAAATCCGAGTTTCCAAACTCGCTCTCATCCTAAAAATTATTATAGCACTTTCCATTCGTCTTCACAATTCATTTGGAGAAACATACTCGTACTGTTCTATTGAACTGGAGATCACATTGACAACATGTACCATTCAAGTGCTCGCAGTGGCACAGTGGTTAAGGGATCAGCCTTGCATGTTGGAGACGAGGGTTCGTATCCCGGCGCTGGCGCGGCGATTTTCCCCGTTGGGTATAAGGGAAAGCTCAAGCACAATACCCCACTCAACCCAGGTGTCGGAAATGGGTACCGGCTTTACGGGGGAACCGTCATGGTGTCTTATATATAGTGTTAGTTATAAGACATTTGAAAAACCAATGCTCAAGATCATTTGTATCAGGCTTCATTGGAAATAAAGCATCCTAAGATGCCGATGTTTGTTTCACAAGAATATGAAGCATCTCGTTAGAGGTGCCAGTTACGTCTAAGCAGTAACGCCTCGGATGCATCAAGGATGTTACCAGAACAACATTTCAGTTTGAATGCTAGGTTTCGGGAGCAGCCCAATGTTCCTGCAATTTTTTTTATTTTTTCTTCGTTCAAAAGAAGAAATGAATAATTACTTGCGAGTGCTTACACATTATTATCATTAGCAAGAGGCAGTTGTTTAATGGAAATTTATTTTCGAATTGGGCGGAATAAATTTTTTTTCCCGTTCATGATTCTTTTAGGAAAGATGCCTTTGACGACAAGTTCAAACACAAAAGCACTCATATTTTGAAAGCATGTTGTTTCTTAATATTAATTTTCAATCGTTCTTCAGATACCTGATAGTGTATGATACCTGATGAAAGTATTCTGCAACCTCACTGAAAAATAATTTTATGAAATGATTTAAAGAGAGAACTGTTAGAAAATGGATTAATGCTCTTTAAAAAAGATAAAACACAACACTCGTATACTCGTACGCTGTAAGCGCAGGTTAAAAATTTCTAAATGATGAGCGAAAATAATTTCATCGCATAAGTCTCGTAAACAATATAGATTTGAACAACTCATTACACTGAAGCTTAATCCCGATTAAAGATTAATTGAAATTTATAGATGCTTCAAAACATTTCTAAGAGACATCATAAGGATGTGATCGACTTAGCTTTTGGAAAACCTGAGTGATTCTTAAAAGCTATGACGGTTATTCGATGTTTCGTGGAAACTATTATAAACAATTCTTTAATCCGAAAATATAAACTGCGATGTTACATCATAGATTTACAATAAAGAAGAACGCTCTAGATCAGCTGACGTCTTAGCTGATTATTTTTTACACAGTACTGCACGGTTGAGACGCTGGAGCTTTTTCACGTAAGACACCATTTCTTGCGTAATCGTCTTGGAAAGAGGAAAAGTTTACGAGCGTCATTACCTCGCACAGAAGCGAGGCATGAAACTGCTCTTCGCTTCCTTGCTGTATCTGTAACTGCAATTTATGGCTTCCCTTTGTCTCTTGCTTATCTTCGAGTTAATGAACTGATCTCTCCAGCTGCAGAAATTTGTTCTGCCTTGTACAGATAAAGTAACTATCGAAGAGGAAAACTTGCCTTTAGCTTACTGTAGCTGATGAACAGGTACTTCAATGTTTTTTGAGTTGAGATAAGGCACCGCAATTGGTGAACTGTTTTAAGCAAATGGTAGACTGCTTGACTCTTTCTTTCAGCACAAGTAGATTGCGTGCTGTTTTCACTGAGGTTACTTGAGGTATCCAAAAATGGATCTATTGTGTTAGAAATTGATTTTTCTCAAAGTGATGTTGCGAACATTCAGCATTTGACTCCCTAGGCATATGACATTACATTTCGTGCCATTCAAAAGTGTTCAAATGTGCTTGCCCATAACATTGATTATCCAACAGTTCAAATAGAAACATCGAAGTCTTTAGTTCATTCAAGCCTCTCAAACCTTCTTACGCGTTACAGCAGAAGCGGAAGCCTTCACCCTTCCTGTACGTCTGTTGTCCCTGAAATAAAATAGCGTAATAATAACCTGTTAGCGTTCCTCTGTTCGGATGAGCATGAATTTTTTCTGCTAGGACTCAACGGAACTATGATCATTTGTAGGCGATATGCAATGCTGCAGATTCAAACTCATAGCAACTGTTCCAAAAAGCAAAATGGTAACAGAAACGAGCCAAGTAAATCATTCTCAAGTTGTCCCCAAGTGCCGTGCCGTCAGTCACCTGTCACACCAACGAAACAGAAACCGAAGAACGACTGAGTTAGCTATAGATACACGGCGTCGAGAACATAGAAAATTTTTCCCGACCACCACATCATCAATAGAATTTCATCAAACGCTTCAGATGCAAAATTGAAAGCAAAACCCGCACGAGGTAACAAATTGCATTAATCATGCAAAATTCACAAATCCCAAGGTAGAAGCTGGAGGGCTGGATTCAGCCCGCAGGCAATTCTTTGATGCATCGAGAAGATGTGATGCGATCAGCAATCAGCGACCAGCGATCCTTACTGCTCCTGTTGAGCTTTCTAGATAGTGCGTTGTACTACCCTCAGCATTGTCATCTTATCATCTTATGTGAAGATACAAAAGTAAAAAATCTACATAGAGATAGCGTGGGCCAATGAGTGAGAATCTTTTCCGGCGGATTAATTACTTCCCTGTATTTACTCACTATGTACCTCACAGACATTATTAATAACTGCGTTTCAGTTTCAGAAATTAATTGATTCTGCAACAGCTTTTGAAAAAGAAGAGTTTTCGCTATGATTATGAATCTCAATTTTTCGAACTCATTTTCAATATAAAACTTATTCTATCCTTTTCTTCTGCCTCTACATTCCGGTCAGAAAAATGTTCTCTTCTTTTGAACTGAAGATCATATTAAAATCATGTACTATTCTCAGAAACATGAATCATCTTGTTAAGATGCCATTCGAGTGGCAACACCTGTGATGCCTCAAGGGTGTCATTAAAATGGCACTTCCGATCGACGTTCTGCAGGATTATTCTAAGCCAAATCATGCTTCCATGCCGGAATAATCAAAGGAATATAACACTAAAACATGGATAATTTTCTTCTTTAGCGAAGCGACTTTCGTAATAACAACTTTCTGTGTTTCATCTTGACTGCTGTTTGTCCTAATCAACAAGAGTTCATTTCTGTCATTATTTCGTCCTACATTTAAAACCATTATTGAAAATGATTTGCCAACGCAAAAAATCAGAGAAAATACCTCAGTTAAAAAAACTACATTGACAATTTTTACCGCTCTCATAATTTATGAGTTGATATTAAGTTAATGTAGGTACTAAATGAATCCCGAGTTCATTAAGTTCTACCACACAAACAAAATATATTGCATACTGCAACTCTCGAGGCAGAAATTATCAGTGTAAGGCCGCCGTCACACGGAGACCAAATGGTTACGTTTCGTCATAATTTTCTACAGTCAGCGGCACCAATCGGTCTGTCCAACGCCACGAAGATATCAGATTTCAGCCTTAGTTTGAGACCAGCTCAGTCATACCATGATTTCCGGTTATGAAATCATGGTATGACTATGCTGGTCTCAAACTAAGGCTGAAATCTGACGGTTTCGTGGCGTTGGACAGACCGATTGGTGCCGCTGACTGTAGAAAATTATGACGAAACGTAACCATTTGGTCTCCGTGTGACGGCGGCCTAAGCAATATGATTACAAAAGTATACATTTTTAGCCAAAAAATAAAAAATTACCGCCTTTCCATTTAAACCTTCAAGTATAGCAATCTTCCAATAATTTTTCGGCAACAAACCTTGGTTATAATCTTCTACTTTAGCAACTGCAACGTGTTGAACGTTCACTCATTAAAAGTTGGTAGATAAAAGTTTAAAAATACTAGCCTTACTTTAACCTCAGGTAATGTATCCAAAAGTACATTTATCGTAAAATAATATTTCTCACTTTGTACAACTTCCCGCTGCCACTTGACATGCGTTATGACGCAACCACTTGACATACGTTATGACGCAACCACTTGACATACGGTATGAAGCAACCACTTGACATACGTTATGACGCAACCACTTGACATACGTTACGACGCAACCACTTGACACACGTTATGACGCAACCACTTGACATATGTTGTGACGCAACCACTTGACATTCGTTATTAATGGTTGAAAGGCTGTATGACAGCCAGCACACAGGCCAGCACACAGCACACAGTATGACAGCCAGCACACAGGATCAGGAGCAGAGAAGTTAATACTCTCTGAGGAAATACAAAATGTTACCTGAGCACTAAGCAAAATTACACACGACACACCAGAGTCAAACATTTATCACAGTTTAACTTCTTACGGCCAGCCAAGCTGAGAGCTGGACCAAGAAGAACCTTATTAACGGCACCGCAGCTTCGAGATCCGTCGCAAGTTTCTGTTATGGTGTTAAACTCTATGTCAACGACAGACCTACGTAACAATTAGCGCTGAAGAATTTAGTTTCCTAGATATGCGTTTAAGTAATCGTTCATTCTAAGTTGCGACTGAAGTTTCTTCATATTTTTTCAATCCAAAAATGAAACTGCGAATGAGCATGAACGAAATGAAGGCAAACCTAAGCTCCTATAAAAACAAACAAACGCAATTCCACTTCAGCAGATGAAGAATCCTATTTTCTTGACGGACCTAAAGCAGTTTTACTTTCATCTTGTAGGAGAATTTCTAAAAGATAATGTAATTTTCAATATTCGTCAAATGAAAAACGCCCCATCGCTCACCATAAGAAAAACTCAGGCTAACATGCACACATAAATCACCGCCACCGTCGCACTTTTCTGATTTCTTAGGCAGAATTATCAACGAACTGTGGTGAGCGGGTGAAGTAGGAAAAGGAAAAATGAAACAACGTCTTTCTACAGTACTGTTACCATTTTACAGTCTGTGCTATGCTACTACTATTATTTTACCACTCGTGTTAGTCTAACGTATTAACAAATTGTACGACTAACACTGCTCATATTGCTATTTTGCCATTCATACTGCTCTCCTACCATCATTTTGCTCCTCATACTGCTCTACAACTACAACTGCTACTATTTTACTGCTCGCATTATTCCACTTCAACAATTTTACCACTTCAATGCTCCACAACTACTCTAATACTGGTGCTTCTCACCTTCTACCAGGCAAATACATTCCCTTTGACCTGAAGTTGAATCATTGCTGCTATTTGCGACTGCTTCCTTCATCGCTGAGATTTGAAACCAGCTTTCCCATCATATCGGCGGAGGAACTGAACACCCGTAAATCCTCATTACCAATAATTTTCAGTGAAATAAAGTTCAAGACAGCAACTTTCATCAAGAAGAAACTTCCCATAAATATCACGCTTCAGGTGCAAGACAGCCGCTCGTTATCAAAGTTTCCCTCATAGTTTCACCTCTACCAACTTCCCTCGTAAAATGCAGGTTGTCTCCTCATTAACTTGGGAACATGCATACAAACTCATGAAGGTTCGGGTCTAGCGCATGTCCTTGACTTGTTTACGGCGTGTCAACAGCGAGTTTAGACTTGGATGCTTAGGGGCAGCGGTCTGCAGTTCTTGATGTCCAGACTTTAATTATTGATCACTAATGAAGCATTAATTAATTCACTGTTAATGTGATGAATAGTTATTTTGCTAATAACGTCGCTAATTAATGTAAAAAGTGACATTTTGGATCACAATTGTCTTAGTTTTCTAGAATTTGAGTCAAGTCTCAATTTTATTGTCATCATAAGCCTGAAAATTCTCAAGCCCTTGGTTACACGCTATGTTTACCATGTGTAATACTATATTGGTACGTGATAAATAGCTTTCCAAAAATTCAATATGAACTTATCTTTCTCTTTAAAATGTTGCATAGCTCCGAAATCCTAATCAAGCCACCACACTTCGTCGGCAGAATAATCTCCTCCTTTTTGGACACTTTTAGAAGCGGATAAAAAACTGTGGCTTGTGTCTGCTTCCGAGTGTGTTTTGTAACTATGTATGCAAATTCAGTCTGAGTCTGACCACTTCCCGGAACCGTAAACCAAACTTAACTCATGACTTCGAGGACTCTTCGTTCAAATTTTTCAGCTTCGATCAGAAACAGAACTTATTGTAAAATAATCGTTTAACTTTAGAGTTCATGGGCTTTATTTCGCGTGAACTTTATTTGCAATGCCCCTATCAGCATCATGATTGGTGGAACAATGATCAGCATTACTTCGACAAAAAGAGTTGAAAGCATTCAGCTACAACTTTTCTAAATACGAACACAATTCCATTTTTGCTTGGAGGTAAAGTATTTTGAATACAAATAGCTGCAAAAAATCAACGAACGTGGATTCAAAAACCGTGCACCATATTTGTAGGCGATACCAGAATTATTTTAATGCTTATGTGCATAAAAATTCTTTTCCAGAACCTAATTTGATTTAAAAATATATTTTCTACATTCTCTAAGCCCCTTTCTCAGTGATAACATGAGTTTGTAATTCATTAGTGTCGATCCCGTAACACAAGAGGTACCTTATCACAGACGATTGTGAGCAACTATCTCAACACATTTGATTTACCAGCTGCTTCGAAGCTGAAAAGATTAATAAATACAAGGACACAAAGTTCCAAATTTTATTTTATTTGTCGCCTCTCAACGCCGAGGAAGAATCTTAATATTAGCAGGGCAATCGGTACGTAACCAAACGCAATACGGCTTGTATTCAACTCAGAATATTAGGTTTTTAAAAAGAACAAATTCGTCCTGAAGTGAACTTATTTGCTTACATTAAAATACGCATGTAATTTTAAGTGGTTCAAAATTGGGGTGTCAGGCAAGGACGGTCTACAGGCGCAGGAAAGAAGACTCAGGTGGAGCTCTCGGTTTCTGGGCCCAGGGCAAACGGGGCCAGCAAATACGGATGACAAGATGCACCAACGAAACTTCAATGTGCCAGCTTATCCCTAGCACTTCAGGATGATTGAAGAACTGTTCGCGCTTAACGGACGATACTCGACTGAAGCCGGCACGGCACCAGTGTTACAACCAGGGCAGGAGCAGCCAAACCGCGACCAACGCCTCCAGTCTCCCCAGCTGTACATAAAAATGAAGAGATGTACACAAAATGTATTCAAACAAAGAAATGATATTGAGCAGAGCTATTCAAAGAGTTTAGAACGAGTATAGCAGTTAACTGTGAAAGTAATTTACCTAGATTCGGCTACTGCTGTCCCACAAGATGGCTTAATTCGCTATTTAGGTTGAGAAGCACGACGTGCGCAGTGCGACGCAGAGCCAGCTAGAAATCTGAAAAAATAGGTACAGGGTAAGAACAATGTCTACCATCCTGGTAAATGTGTACAATGATTCAGTTCAAGTAATCAACAAATATTAGGAACACGAAACCAACCTGAAGAATTTTATCCTCCAGTGCGCGTAGCGACTATTAGACGATGGGAGTATAGGCGATATCGGAACGGCAAAACAGTTTAATAGTAATAAGAAAAGGCAGAAGCCCAATAGTAGTTTAATAGAAAATAGGTAATAGGTAATAGTAGTTAATAGTAGTTAATAGTAGTTAATAGTTTAATAGAGACGGTGGTGCACTGCGAAAGGGTAAAATGCCCCACTTTCAGAGCAGCGAACACGCCTTTTAGAGGAAAGTTATTTGCGGTTTGAAACCCGCCTTAATCATGCAATTATTTAACGAAAAAGAACCTAAATTTTACACATTCACACTCACAACCAAGCCATGGACTTATTAAGCATGCAGGAAGAAGAGTTGGAAGCGTCAGGCCTGCGACCGTCGCCAAACTCCACGCCACGAGCCGAGCGTGCTCCCGACGTGCCGACTTAACAGGTGACTCCGACCGAGACGCAGCCTGAGCCCGACACAAAACAGCCTGGCTACCTGATCACCTGTCACCACTGCCCTTTAATGTGCACTGCTGCTGCGCGACCTCACCTGCCAAGCAGCACCAGTAGTTTACGTTAATAGAACAGAAATCAAGTACACCACGAACGAATCTGTGGGGAAATTTCCGCACACGATCATGTCACGTTTTAAAATAACAAGTACGGCAAATTCATCCCATGTTGTCCTGTTTTCAAACACTAATTTGCAACATGCAGTAAGGAAAACTCACCACTTTCTAGTTGAACTTGAACTGGAAAAAAGTTTAGTCCGACTCCCAAGCAGCTGTACCGCCCAACGGAAAGTTACATCGTGGAGTAAATTGGAATTCTATACTTCTGGATTCATTAACTATCAAGTCTATTTAATTATGTCTTATTATTAGGAAATTCGGAAAGCTGAAGAAATTATATTAGAGGGTGTACCAAACTATCTTTTCCGTGGACTCAAAAACCTGCTACAGCAAAAATTCTAGATTTTCTCTCAACCAAGATAATAATTAATAATCAGATTGAAATTCAACTTTTTACATATCACCTTTAACAAACAAAACCATGCATGCTGCAGGCCGAATACTTCTGTTTTACGTTCTAAAGCAAGCCGTCAATGTGACATCTTTTTTAGATTGTCCACTTTTGAACCAATCCAAGTCGTTCTAATCAAGTTTTTCTGCAAGCGCCCAAATTCCCGCAAAATGAGACAACAAATATTCCAGATGAGAACTGCAGCTCATACATTATCTGAACATCCGACAATCACTGCAATGAAACCGTCAACGTCCGCTGGTCTATTTTCAGAGTGAAAGCAATTGTGGAGTGGAAATTTCGGCCGTTTTTCGATTGAAGTGATGGCTTTTGATGGGCTGGTTGGCAGCCGAATGATTTAGATTCTTGATGAGTTTAGATTCTCGACAAGGCTGTCGTTCAAAGGAAAAGCTATTCGTCTCAGGCAGATTGACCTGATTTCATGATTTGCTTTTGTTGTAACGAAATTGTAACTTTTTATGTTCGTAATTTGAGGCTTTCTTAATTAAAAATTGTCGCCTTGATGAAGAATTTGGCAGTGAAATAAATGTTTGAACCAAAACGGAGAACTTGAATATCAGGCCGGAATAATTTTTTAATACTCCAATGTTCCGCTGCGTCTTTCAATAATTTGTATTTGAGTAGAGTTAACATATTGTACGTATCTTGTAATACACACTTTAAATCTTTTCTGGAATTTGCATGCAAGCCAAGATCTTGACGAGCTTTAGACATTCCATTGACAAGTTCAGTCATCACCATAACGCAACAACGTGCATGCTATTGATGAAACAATGAGCGAAGTTGCTAGAAGGTTACCAGGTCTCTAATCCAGCTATGTTTAGACAATCGACCTCAATAAATCCTGCTACATTGAAGTCTTCCAGCTAAGCTAACAAATTTTAATTGAAAATTCTGAAGGTTTTTGTGCTTTGCGAGATAGTTAATTCTGAATGATGGACAGGGTGGCCTTCCCATTAATGAATTATGTGCTGAGGACTGTGGAGGCAAAAATGCTCTCTGTTCTCTGCAGAGTGCTTACACAAGACAAAAATTATGTTTTGCGAAGTTTGAATCTGACAAAAAATGTCTGAGCAATTTTCGAGCCCTCAGTTTTGACAACATCGTTCGGAAAAGAAGTGAAATATCATGAAATATTTCGGATGTGATTGCAATAAATATTTGGATGGGAATAAACGATTTTACGATGTTGTAAATTATCTTGAAACACTCAGATGTTACTTTTACACTTCCTGAAAAAGTGTTTTCTTCAACGTTGTGTTATCGATGCAGTGATGAAGCAGCGATCGCATCGCAATAAAACTGCCCACTTCTATCATAAACATTCAAGTTTCAATTAAGTGGAAAACTTAATTACCCTCAACAAAGCTTTCAGTTTCACAACTAATATGCACCTGCATATCAGAAAAATTATCACTTTAAAAAAGAATCTGTGGATTCATAGTTGCAGTTAAAAACTATTCTGAAAATTTAAAAACTTTTAAAATTAGCGTTAATTTTCAATGACGAAAGTTTGAAAATAAGATGGAAGAAAAAAGGCGGTATTATTAAAAAACGCGAAAAATTACAAAAACATCAAGGTTCGAGTAATCTTGAGGCTGCTCCGATCACTCCATTTTGAAGCTGTCTCTCATATCGAGAAATGTAGATTTTCTGATTCAAATGCAGACGTTATGCTTATCTACCTCGAAACATGCACGAAAGGAAGCATCAACAAAAAAAGCGAAATGCTCAACATTATTATTGACTTTGGTCAATTCGTATGAGAATTTCTCTAATGAATGCAGGTCATTGAGGTCTGTCTGTTGACTTTAAATTGAGAAATAAGTTGAATGTAATAAACGCAGAGGTGTGGGCGCCACTGCAACACGTCATGCAGTGTGCTCACAGGCTTCTATGATTTGATCCAACCACGAAAAACCGATTTTTTAGGCCTGTTCCGGAAGGCGGAGACCACAGCACCAACAGATGCATCATTCGTAGACAGGCTTTAAATTTTTATACACAGGCCTTATACACATTTTTATGCACAGGCCTTGTACACATTTTTATACACAGGCCTTATACACATTTTCATACACAGGCCTTAAATGTTTTCATTGTTTGATGGATTTCATCTTAACTCACTTTTGAATTTGCGTTGAACAGCGACAGGTGGTTTCGTTTCGAGGTGCCAAAGCACACATTGGGGTTTTATCTGTAATTTCTTACTGTAATGAGAGCAATTTTACTGTTTTTGACTCAGCTGGCGGAAAAAGAGATCTCAGTTGTATCGGTAGATATACAAAAAAAAATTCAAATTGCTCAATGGAATATGAAGGTTTTACGATTATATCCAAATCATTTAAATTTCATTAATTGTATTAATAGGAGAAACTCTCTTTGGACATCCTGTGTGCACTTGCTTGCACGACTTTCTTTCATTTTATGTAACTTTAGCTGCTATACCCTACAAAAAAATCCATTCGTTTTGCATTTTTAATTCCATTAAGAATTCCCTTCTATTAGAAAATGCTCTTGTAATTCTCATCAACAAACTGGTAACGCGAACATGCACACAAAAAAGCACGAAGAGAATGTAAGTGTATTGCAAAGCAGCTAAGCGACGCTAGAAAACTGTGTAAAGAACATTTGCTCTACTAACATTCTCTCGTATTTTACTCAGTAATAAATACACTAAGTAGCTCAACGCTGCCAGCAACTCTTCTCATATGCCCAGTGCGACTTCTTGTCGGTAGGAAATCTGATCCTGCTGGGGCTCTAAATACCCAGCCTAGAAGATTCAAAACACATTACAGCATGCTTTTCTGGAGAATGTGAACCTTTGTTCTCGAATGTGTTGCCGACCAATGTTGACTGACAGCCATTTTTTTGCAGCACTCATGTGACTTAGTGGCGTCATCATGGAATTAAAACCACGAAGCTGCACTTAATTTCATGTCCATTTCTTTTTGTCAGCGAATTTAGATGTGTTTGGATATAACAGGTGGAAATCGAAGGTAAAATGTTAGAACATTCGACGCCATCGGCGTTGATTTGCCCTCCTACTGTCGTTTTTACACAGCTAAGCACACGACATCTTTTTTATTTTTGAGCGC
Organism: Platorchestia sp. MABIK; assembly: GCA_014220935.1. Lineage (NCBI taxonomy): Eukaryota > Metazoa > Arthropoda > Malacostraca > Amphipoda > Talitridae > Platorchestia > Platorchestia sp. MABIK. Next base: position 60,199 of record JACJUY010006829.1, read on the forward strand.
CGAACCGTGTTGAATGATGATTTAAAATATCAGAAATCACTAGTACCATTTCATTCTCCATGCAGTTATCGATTGAGATATTTCCCGACACTGATGACATCATTATGTTCTCAACGTGAGGCGACCACTGGGTCCACATGATTTTCTGTGTCTACATTTCCAATACAGAACGTCCGGTGAGGATGTGCTGTAACTCCAAAATTATCATTTTTACTTTCAAAATGACTGTCCGGGTCTCCCATTTTTCCTCATTTCAAATTATCAAAAAATGCATTATTTTACTGGCAGGGTCTCCCATTTTTCTTAATTTCAAATTATCAGAAGTGTATTATTTTACTGAGTAATGTGTCACTTGATCATGAACCCGATGATCTCTTCCAAATATATTCATAAGGAATAAACCAGTGAAAACTTTCAACTCCTGAGCAGAGTCTTTCGAAATTTGGGATTAAAGGACCAATTTTTGGGAACGTGGAGACATATTTTACTTTTAGATAAGAAGGTTTAAATTCGGCGCGAAATGAGGGATGATGATTGTTTAAGCCCCCTCACCGGTTTACCAGACAACTTGCAGCCGGTTAAACTAAAGAGAAGTAACATTTAAACCATTATCCGTCAAAACCGGTTCGGATAAATTCAAATGAAATTTTAAACTCATGATTGGGGAAAATTTAAACGATTCAGCTTGAATCAAAAGTAAATCGGCTGTGGTTACACCAAAAGGATAGAATATGTGTATAATACGCACTTGTTTTATCTGAGATGCTTAAAAATTTGACTGCATACATTGAAATGTAACAGAGCAGACGCGAAACATCATTTAGATTAATCGCTAAGAAGTAAAGTTTTGAGCTTAGAGTCCCTGCTCTGCAACTTAGTTGAAGCACACGATTTTTTTATCCTGCTGAAGAACTTCCCGGGAAATACGTTAAAAAAATGAAAAATAAAGACCTGACGACTTTCAGCCACAACAGAGAACAAATTTCCCATTCTAAGGGTTTAGGTTGATGAAATTTTCACGGTGAAATTTTAACGAGAAATGAGATGAAGAAATTGAACCGTTTCGCACCACATGAAAGATTCAGTGCACACCGTTAAGAAATGTGTTGATCTCCGGTCATTTTAGTACGTAAATGTTTGAGAGTGTGAAGTTTTAAATCATCAAAGAACAAATCAAATAAAACGGGAACATTTATCTTCAAAATCTGCGCCTATAGTAATGCGTGTGAGATAGGCAGTGATTTTGGCCAACTCGATGACTAAACCAATGGACAGCATTTCTGGAAGACTTTCTTGCGACATTTTTTGGCCATTCGTTGGCGCCTGCAAGTAGAGTTGCATTAGCTCCTCCGTAGCAGAGTTCTATCCCTAACACAACCACCTCGATGACCTCTCCCAGAAGAACACTTTTGCGCACCTCCTGAAGTTTGTTTGCCCTGAATTTCCAGGAGCTCAGACGAGCTCAACAGCATCGATTCAGAGACTCTCTTTAAAGTCTCCCTCAATTCGGAATCAGAAAAAGCCAGGCGGAAAGTCGCAGAAAAACTCGTCCGTCCAATTCGGGCACCTGAAAAAGCAGAAATGATTTTTTAAATTTGTTTTTAGCTGCTTATGATTGCTTAGCTCACTCTGTGGATTCAAGAAGTATTCATGCTAGTGAGAAAATCAAACACAAACATGTTAGAACCATTGTAATACCAAATTTATTGCAATAGAACTTAAAAAGTCGGTGGTTTTCTTTAACTGCTTGTGCTTACCTCTGAAATGTCAATAAAATTGAAGAAAATTAATCTTAATATCTAAAAAAACTTTGCTGAGTCCAGTTCCGTCATTAATTTTGAAAAAATTCAGTATATCTCTAAAATAAAAGCTCAATCAACAGTTGACAGCCATGAAAAATTATATAAAGACAAATCAAATCGAGCAGATTAAATCCGTAGGTAGTTAGCTATTGACTATTTGGAGGAGATACGAGCTGTCTATATAACTTAGGTTGAGTTTTCATCCGAAAATCTGCAGAGATTCGAGAATCTTGAGATCATTCGAAGTAAGAGCATAATTTACAATTTTGAAGCCATTAGAGAATATAGGAACATTGCTTTTCAGAATGATTGCATCCTACTGAAGGAAATAGGTGTGCTAGCTGAATCCCAGTACGGAAGCTTCTGCCTCAGTGTTCAGTAACTCTGATGCAATCACGCCGACGTACGACGATGTGCACCGACGCAACAGACCACCTCATCAAATCACCTCTTTGTCACCCCACATTACCTCCCCATGGTCCCCATATCACTCTCAAATCATCCCAACATCACCCCCACATCACCCCCACATCACCCCCACATCACCCCCACATAACCCCCACATAACCCCCATCACTCCC
>JACJUY010006830.1:0-26106 GCA_014220935.1 Platorchestia sp. MABIK
TGTCATATCCACATGGCCACGGGACCTTATCTTCTGTTTCTGTTTGACTCTAATTTACCCGAGAAAATCTAACATGTTTTACGCTCTTCTGATGTTACTTGCACTTCAAATTTTGTTATCTTCATTTTGCAATTGCATTTGTTTGCAATTACAATGAGTTTCTAGCTCGTCACCCGGGAAGAGGGAGTGAAATGCGAGCGGGATTGATAGGAGGGTTTCCAGACTTCCTCCCACTTACTCTGGTCTTCTTTAGTTTATCAAGAGAATCATGGAGAGATGCTTTGTCACTAAAAGTGAGTGAATCATCAAGACAAATATCAGAGCTTAACGCTTCTGCATCGTTCAAAGCAGAAATAATTCGGCCGAGTGCACTGCGCTGTTAGCCCGGTAGGGGTTTCAGCAAGGGTAAGGCGCTCGGCTATTAGAGGGTGGGCAGCTGAAACCCCCGAGAACTAGGCTGCACTCCCATTTTAAATCCACGATATTTCTTTTAAAATGCTTCGCTAAAGCGAAGGGATCCACATTTGCTATAAGCTGGCGACCACGGTGGAAAAGCGACCTCAAACAATAATAATAATAATCTCTCATTTCTTCGTTGCTCATGCAGTCGTTTACTCCAGCAAATGTACAGCACAGTTGCTGTGAATTATGTCAGGGATCTTTCCGTTCAAAATTTGACATTCCGCTATCGCATTGCGATTAAGCTTTGTTCATTTGTGATTTTATCTACAGCAAATGTAAAATTGAGAAAAATTCTTATGTGTACGTTGGTCTATGATTATAAGCCGAGAACGTTATCGACTGAAGTTTAAAAATATTACAGTATTGTAATTTGATAATTTGATCAACTTATCTAATCGACCGATAATTTTATTTATTTTTTATTAGAACTTATTAATAGTCTCATTTCAAACTAATTTTCTTCATGCTGACGGAAAATCTTTGAGAAATGAACATATTATTCGCCGCATACGTTTGCGCTCTCCAAATATGCAAATAGTTCAAAATATAAAACGCGAATCAGTAAGAATTTTACGCCTTGGAAGAAAGTTTGTCATTAAGGATGGGATTTAGCATGTGCGTATCAAACCATAAGACTTCATTGTGCTATTTTTGAGAGGTGGTATTTTTTTAACTTTTAGGCATCGCAAAAATAGCCAACACGTCTCTCAAACTTCTGTTTTTTACCTCGGTAAAAATAGTTTTGTAGGTCATCAGTTAATGGAAAAAGAATTGACGAATACGTCAATATTTGTTCCTGAACATCAAGTCAAAACTACTAAACTACTAAAGTACGTACCCGAGCTACACACGAATGAGAAAGAAAGAGCAGTTGATTTAGAGTGGCGGCTGTCTTGTAAAGAATTTTTTCGAAATAGTCATAAATATCGTCTGCAGCAATGTCTTCGATCGACGTTGAAAGAAAGCGTTGTTTAACGTTCGGTATATTCTTTTCGAAGCGCTCGCCGTATTTCACCCGTATCATCCTATAGTTTGTTTCGAATTTGTCAAGGTCGGAACTCGCCTAACAATTTTGTGCGGACTTTTTTTGCCCATTTCTGTGTGGTTCTTGATATGATATAACCCGATGCTCTGTAAAGTGGAAGTAACTGCACGAATAGTGCAACTGCATTCCGCTCAATGTTTCTTTCTCGAGTTCAGACTTGGCCTGTACTGCCTAGAAAGAGGCAGATTATAGATCTCGAAAGAGTCATTTGAGATATCCATTTAAAATAACATTCAAAAGTAGCCGTACTTCAAGACTTCCGAAAAATCATAACTTTGCTACGTTCAGTTTTGTGAGAACAGGTGGCATGAACGAGAATTCCTGTTTCGATGCCGATCAAGTGACCCGACTCGCTCGGTCGACGAGCGATCCTACGTGTTTCAGCAAATCTGAATTCTACACTACCTTCCAATATTTTGTATCGTGGCCTAGGCAAAACATGTTGCAGTCAGGATAGTATGGACAGATTTCAAGCTAAGCGATTGCATCATAATTCCTCACACACGAATGCTACTGTAAACTGTTACGGTTCGCGATGCTGCTGTAAACACTACAGAATTTATCGTCCAGGTTCCTTTCGAACGAAGATAAGCTATGAACATGGCTTTGCTCACTATTTACACTTGAATACAGCAAAGAGTTAAATCAATGAGCCATTTAACAGCAATTAGATTATTTTAAATGATTTCACTAGATACTGGTGCCAAAATTTCTGAAATTACCATTATAATAATTTGCTTAATTTATCGATAATATATATTTATTTATATAAAAATATTTATTTAAATGAATTTTTTTATATATACAAATATTTATTTATATTTACATAACTCCTGCCAGCAATATTCCCAATAATTCATCTACTTGAATGGAATCACAGATACCATTCAAATTATATAAAAAATCTAGCATCCGGTCACCTTTTTCCCAAGCCAAAAAATTTTGCAACAGTAAAAATTAAATTAACTGTTCAAGAAAAATGCAACTTATCGCGAAGAAATAGACTCATCAAATTTTTCCAAAAACTTCTTGGCCAAAAATAAACAATACACAGTTATTACTTGCTCGGTCTGTTTTTTTGCCACGCCTGTAAGGATGCTTAATGACCGAATTCGTGATAAGCGTTGCACCAGTGCACAGGTGTAAGATTTTAATCGTAGGTACCATTATGAAGGATGTATGTGTTTGTTATCCACATCTGGAAGATTTGCTTAAAGGAAAATTTTATAGACCAGTTATTTTTGAGGGACGGACCGGGTACACTAGCGAAATTATATTAGTTCAAGACTTCCTAGCAACAATCAAGAAAGCAAAGAGAAGAGGTCACTTAGTATGGACTCTAAAAGACGCTGTATCTATGCACAATGGGCATTTTCCACACAGGAAACTCAGCCCATAGAAATAGCCAGTTGATGAGGAAAAGGGAAAAAAAGACTAGTGATAACAAATAAAACATAGAAGAGCTTTGAAAGTAATGTCGACCTAAATCATTAATAATAATAAACTCATTTAACGACAGCTTCGGTCATAGACTATTTAGCTGTCGCTTTGGCGATTTTGCCAAAGTTAATANATCAGATTTTCAAGATCACTAAACTTCACAATCTCGCCCCCCTCTAAAATAAAGGACGCAGATCTTTAAGTAACTTCACATATTCTTTCTATAGTTAACTGATAGAAATAATAAAAGTCGCTGCAAGGATTACGTTCATTTTCAGTAAGCACCCACGGGAACAAAAGGAAAGTCTACAAGGAAGATTTCATTTTTATTCAACAGAGGATTAGTGCATCTCCCATCAAGAAATAATACATGACGAGGTGCAGACAGATGCTACATGTTTTCCTTTCAAGTTGCAGCCGACCTCAACATTCGGCTGTGCACTCAAACTTCTAACAATCATGCCGGTGACAACCACATTCAATTAGGATGTAAATTTTGCTCTCCATTTCAGCGTAGTCCCATTAACGTCTACATTTCCAGAGGACATGCCCTGGGAACAAGACGACTTGTCCGCCTACCAGTCCACCGAAGAGCTTGGTGCCTGAGCGTGTAGCAGCTTCGGCTTCACTGCAACTGATTCAAACAAACGTTCGAAAAATTCCCAATTTGGTCCTTTAATATTACATTTTCGCGTAGAATTTAGTAAAATTTAACGAAACCTCAAGTCAAGTGCTCGATGAAAACTGAAATGCGTTAACACTTGCAGTAGTTGTAGACGGAAGCAGCTGTGGCCCCGAAATTGCAGTAGTAAAATCAATGTCACACACAAACTGGGGTGTGAAAACACACACCGTGTTACGGATAAGACGCACGCGATGTAACACAACACGATTAGTACAGTAATTTGATCAACGGGGAATCCATTCCAACGAAATCTTGAAGAATCACTATTTACAGACACTGAAAAGAGAGGGAAAAACATGGTGTCTAGTGCCGGTATTTGCCGGTACTATACCAAACTCATGAGAGTAAAAAGTAAAATAAATAAGGGCTCAACCTATAGACACAAACTCAGAGTAGATAATCACCACAAATGCAGCTGTACATATAACAGAGAGAAAGACGTGCGATCCAAAACACCACTTCTGAAGATAGTCTTCCTTAGATGCATCTCACCATACGCTTAACTGGGATTGACATCATTGGAGGAAAGTTAACACCGCTAATTTTAGGAAAGTATACGATTATTAGAAGCCTGAAAATACTCGGCTGAGGGCGAGGAAATCATCGCTTACAATGAAATTGCCTTACCAAGAATATTGTTGCCCAGAACTTTGTACTAGCGGTTTAGATAGACGGACTCGACGACACAACATAGGAGCTCAGAAATTTAAAAGACCTACAAGAGCAGCAGCAGCTAAAGAATGCATTACCAAGAAGCGCGCCGAAGCACCTACTGAAGATTGCGAGTGGTCACATTTCAATGAGCGACAAATCGGCTGCAAGAAAGACACTTTAAAGCACAGCATCAAACAAAATCATAATTATAAACATACAACTGATAAATGTCTATTTTTACGATAGCAGTGTATTGTCATGAAGGTTGAGCGCCGAAGAATTCAATCTCAGCGATTCCTGTAGCTGCCTCGACGATGGATCACTTGAGCACGCCACGTTGGGGCGTTGTCATAAGAAATCGCACTGCAAAATAACGAAACGAAAAACAAGACCAGGGTTTTGATGCTCGAGTGAGTGGCCAGAATGACACGCATGCTATAGCCTCTAAAATCAACTCGAGCCTTAAATTGGCACAGTCACAGTGACCAAATTAGAGCGTGCATTTGCTTCGTTTGGTAGGCTAGCGAGCGCAATCAGAGTTATTGACTTCGGCGGATAATTACCTACACATCACGAGAGCCAAGTTCACAAACAAGGCCAACTTTAATTTCATCCACTAAAAAAAGATGACGAATCTTCATTATTTCTAAAAAGTGCCACGTCCACAAAACACTGTAAGGAACAATATTGTTTTTAAAGTACACCCTTGGGTACCGAAGGGATATTTTAAAAACTAGCTATCAGAAAGAGAAAATTATTATACATAAAATTTACCAAACGGTTTCATAGCGCTGATATAAGATACTTTCGAAGATGAAGACGTCTAAAATACAAAACGAAATGAGATCGATGCTTAAATAATAGCAGCAAGTTAGTTATGGAGCTTGGCCGAGATTAAGTAATTGGTACCACGGCGCTGATCACCGAACACATGTTAGTTGATGGAGCCCCATTGGAAACCATTCCAGTTGTAGCGATGTGATGTAAGCATCATATGAAGACGACTACTAAACCAAGATTTGCATGCATGCGTCTGTAAGCCAATTTTCCATACACCCTAATGGGAGAAAAAAATATATCGGAAGTTGAACAAAGAAAGAAAAAAGCTTTTAACAAGAAAGAGCAATAAGAGGTTATACTGCTACTTAGTAAAAGGGAGCCAATCTGAATACGTTATTACTGCGCACTTGGGCAAACAGCTCGCCTATCAAATTCGCAATACAATATCGAGCAGTTAATCTTCGCAGGTACAAATCGCTTATGAGTGACTAAACTTTTATAACAGAAAAAACTCCTTCAATCGCTTGGAAAGAATCTCTCTGTTGCGAATACCGATTTTTTTTTTAATTGCGTTCGACGGAGGACAAATTGCTCTCGGTTCAAGAGTTGTGCTAGGAAATGTGAAACTGGTCACAAAATCAATGTGGTTTTGGAGTACCAGCTTGTCATGGTAAAGTACGATTAATGTCTGAATAAATAAATGAAAAAACAATGAAATACTGAGTGAAGTTGGTTGCTAAACGCTTGCAATTCATGTTCCGAATAGAAAAATGAAAATACGAAAATAGTATAGAAGTTAGTTTACCACTCCGTTTCCACAGCAAAGATGTTTTTACAGAGGAATGAGAAGGAACCATTTAGAAGGAACCCAGGAAAACGTGAATCTACGCACAAGATGTGTTCCCACACAAAATACCTTGCTCATAGAAGCAGCAAGTTACGAAGAAATAGGAAAAAAAGACAAATTAAAGGTAGCGAAGAAGGTATGAAAACTGAAAGTAGCAAAGTAGGCACGAAAGAAGTTCCGAAGGTCTATCTATAGTTGAGGTAACCTGACAGTATTCTCCCAGGGAAGCGCCAGTCCGCCATAGCATAGGGTAGGCAAACCTAACTAGCCTAATCCTAGCACCTACCCTATGCCTCCTCAGGGGTGAAAATACGGAAAAAGCCTTAACAAGTGAACTGATCGTTCTTCAACTCAGATATTTAAGCAAATGACCTGAAGACACAAAAATTAATGCAATGGACACACATACTCATTAAGAATAGTTCATCCCATAATAAATACGACTCGTTAAGATGTACTTACGCACACAAAGTCTCCGAATACAACAGATTAAGACAAGAAGAGCATTCGTGGTACATGAATGAGAGTACAGCAATTGAGGCGGTCTAACACTAGAGTCTCGCTGCAGGGAGACTCGAAAGTTCTGGTGACGCAATGATATAGTTCTGTGATGGCGCCAAGCGAGACAACAGTCAATAGATGAGTTCATAGTAGACAGCTCTGTAATATACAAAACAGGTAGTGAACCACAGAAGCGCGTTATGTACACAGAATATACAGTTTTCACACGAGTAGTTACAGATTACCATGAGGGCAAATGAAGTTAATACTATAGTGAAGGAAGACTGAACTCTCCTCTGCAGGCTCGCTCGCTAATTTCAGTGGTCAACGCTAGGTAGCTACAGTAACAAAATATCCAATTAATTTTCTGTCCAAGTGAAAACTTGAGTAACTAACAAGGAAAAAACCTTGAGAGAAACATATACTAAGAACGAGATCACCGTCAGACGCACAGCTACAATATATACATTACGCGCAAGCATAAATGCAGGTTTGAAAACTGACCAATATTCGAGTCGAAAGTTCCGTTATTCGAATTAAACCAAGTTCGAGGATCGCAAGTAACTTGCAGCGCATTTCATACTCCAATAATTGTTTTGTCTGAACTTGCAGGCCGCACTCCCAAGCAGGGAACTTAATCTCTCGGAGATAAGAACCTCGACCAGAGGGCAGTGAAGTAGAGCCACTACTGATAACTTCATTTACATGCAACGTTAAAGGATTTACGCCAATCAATTTTGATTTATGCAAAATGGAGGAACTAAAATTTCTCCACAGATGTTTAATGAGACGCAAAAAGGTCAATTTTTAGACTTTTTGTATTCTCAGTCTATTCAACATCAAGCGACTGCCACATTTGTAATTTAGCCAAGAAGCCGCAATACTATGCAGATCCCTCGCATCATTTTTCCCTTGCAGCTGGGTTATTTGTATGAATGCAACAGATTTATCCAGTGAGATAACGGCCACATTTGCTTCATATTTCTGGTGAGGGCACAGACGAGTTGCAGTCTTGCGACCACTGTTGTAGCAGAAACCCATTTTGTTCGGAACACGTCGTAGCAGCCTCGCTGGTAACGCAACACGATGCACGCAGTCGACTTAAAAAAACTTAGCCGCTAGCTGCACCGGCCCTGGCCCCATTCTTGCACCCCGACCCCTCATGGGTAAGTAAATTTAGCGAAGTGCGGTTGCATATTTACACAACGAAAATTCACATCCCAGGTCCCTTGTTTAGCTGGGGCACAGGCGCTGACAAGGAAGCTCGCGTTCTCTATTCACGTTCAACGCCCTCGCGTAGACGTAGTCTTCAATACAGGCAGAGGTGTGAGCAAAGACTAAGTAGTTGAACTGAAGTTAAGGTACAAACTAAGATCCTTGTAAACAAAGCGTAATTACGATCATTAAAGAAGATTTGAAATGAAACAATTTCAAGACAAACGAGACCCACACTAAATTTGTTTCAGTAAAGCGATAAATTATCCAAATGTGCTAGTTAAACGTGTCAGATTTTTTTTTTCGTTTGAAGTAAATGAGGAAATAAAAACGTAACAGATTTCATACTCGTGAATCTAATGATAAAAGCTACGACTACACACGCGCTATAAACGCGAGGGGAGAAACAGAATCAGGTGGGAAGGAGTCGCTTGCAATAATTCCATAATACTTCAAGGAGAAGCTTGAAATAAATTTACGCACTGACATGCATCAACATCAGTTGAAAACAAAAAGGTCACCCAGCAGTCCTCTGGTGCAAATCAACTCTCTATCAGTCGAGCTCTTCTTGCGCGGTACTGATGGACTCTTCTTCGGTGCTGGAGAGGGAGGGTTGCGATGCTGACGACACCGACATGGGAGTAACCTCATCGAGACACGCTATGCCGTCTGAAGGCGTGCTCTCTACGGTGCCGGAGCCACAACCCAACACATAGCCGTTACCGCCAAATACGCCATTTCTGTTGTTCATCGAAGATGAATCAGCAGCACAGCTTTCAGCAGTAGGAAAGCCGCCCATATTTCTGTTGTCAGCATTGAGTCCAGCAATGAACATAGGACGAGCAACAGATGAGGCCATAGAAGAACCAAACCCAGACTCAACCCCAGCCCCAGAGAAGGTGGAAACAGGCAGAGACGGAATGAAACTGGCCGTTGTGCATGCTGGTACGAAAGCACCAGGCTGCGTGTCGTCAATGTTGATGTTAGACACAAGGTTGCCACACACAGCATCATTCGTATTGATGGTGGATGTTACATTACCCGAGTGCAGAGGCGACGGAGGAGGCGCAGCATGGCCATCATTATTGAGACACCCGCTCCTGCTGCTGCTCTCTGTGTTGATCATGGTCACGTGGCGGGTAGGCTCTACGTCGCTGCCATCCTGCTTTGAAATGCGCATGTTGTGCAGGTTGGAGTGCGGCATGTCGAAGTTGGCAGGACCGGAGCTGGGCGTGGGAGACACCGTGACAGCGGAGGCGAGAGGAGCACCGGGGACGTGCACCACGCTGCTTCTGGTCTTCCTCACAACAGAAGGTGACGACACATGAACGTCAACTGCAGCGTTATCGAATTGCGGAGAGCTGTCAGTGGCCATTATGTTGGAGTTAGCCGCAATAGCTGAGGGAGTGACGTCGGCAGGCGTCTCCACAGGAAGAGGTGGTAAGACGAAGGGCGTATCTCTCCTGCGGTACAGTAGCAGGTAAGCCTGATCACTCACCACGCGATCCGACGACATGTCCATCACGCGGGAGTCGTCGCACAGTCGCCATCCTGTTGAATAATTGCTGGATTAAAAGTCATTGTCAGCTCCGAAATTAGAATAAAATACAATAGGGCTACAAAATAGGAAAGGGGCCAATTCTTCCAGGTTGCTATGAGCCTCAAGTCGTCACACACCCATCGTGCACAAGCACCTGAGTGAGAGTAGACCGATAAGAGTAACGGCCACTTTCGGTTATCAATATTTGCGCTATCTATTTTCCTACTAACTGCTGGCTGTTTTTTTATGGAGAGAATTTTATCCTCAGGGTCGAACATTACATCTCAGCTAAAATTATTAAGCCCATCAGAATATTTGTAGGTCTTGATTGGGTAACCTCAAAATTTCCACTAAAATCTTTCAACCCATCCTTATTTCTGCGAGTCTTGATTAGCTGACGTCGCAACTTTTTAATTGCGAGTTCCTACAACAAATTCTTACAAAGAAAGTCACACGATACAAAATTTGAACGGAAACTTAAAAAGCATCCTCTTTCGTTTGTCATATTTAGATACGTAAAACATAAAAAATTTTATAGCAGTATACTGGATTTGATTTCTTGGTTAGAGCCCCAAAGCCCAAACTAAAGTGTTCATCGGAGAGGAAGGCAGTTACTATAGAATTAAGGGAACAGGTAATTTATGCAGGTGTGACCCCACCCTCTCACCCTGAGCTGAAATACAGCAAGATCAAAAAATTTTTATGGAAAATGAGGCAAGTTGAAGAAGGAAGTACTAAAAGCTGAAAAAGGACAGCGGTGAACTGAAAACAAGGACAGCAGTGAACTGAAAACAAGGACAGCAGTGAACTGAAAACAAGGACAGCAGTGAACTGAAAAAAGGACAGCAGTGAACTGAAAAAAGGACAGCAGTGAACTGAAAACAAGGACAGCAGTGTACTGAAAACAAGGACAGCAGTGAACTGAAAACAAGGACAGCAGTGAACTGAAAACAAGGATGGCAGTGAACTGAAAACAAGGACAGCAGTGAACTGAAAACAAGGATGGCAGTGAACTGAAAACAAGGACAGCAGTGAACTGAAAACAAGGACAGCAGTGACCAGAAGTACCACGCCGTTCGCAGAGCAGCACAGAATTCTAAATATAAAGAAATGACCTACCGATTTCGGACTCCGTGGAGTTTTCATTGAGTGTGCGGGCGTAGGCGGTGTAGTGGCCGCCAAGTAGGCGCCCCATGTGGTTAACCACACCATACAGGTCGTACATGGTGCTCTTGCCGTCCCCTCCGCCGGCGGCGATGTGGGCACCCACGTCAAACCCGCTGTGGACATCATAGATAAGATTAACATATGATGACGCTCTTCAGGCCTGCCCCATGCATTTATTTGAACACGATTGGCATGACGCTAAGGCACGTTAAGGAAAGCTCAATTGCATTTATGATATTCAAGAAACGGGTAAAAACATTCTAATTATGAACTCAGACTTCGTAGTTGGAACAAGCAAGAGAATGTGTAAGGGAGAAAAATCGGGTCACAAAGATCAACGCGAAACGGACTCCCAGAAATCCTTGATGTTTTCCGAGCTTTCAGGGTTTGATAAAGAGGTGAGAAGCGGTCAGTGTAGTCCTCGCAAGATGCATGCTCATACGAGGTTTCGTAAGTTTTTGAAATAGTCACCCACTAACTCTAAGGGAATGTAGACCATTGGAATGGTCGGTCACCCACTAACATTAAGGGAGGGAAGGTTGACTATTGGAATGATCACCTACTACACTAAAGGCAGGTTGACAATTGGATTGATCACCCATCAAAACTGAAGGCAGGCATTACTCAGTATAATGAACCTGCAGAGCTGCGTCAAATGGAAGCAACGCACTGAATCTACACTAAATACTGGTCAACCATAGAATAAGCTTATAATTATATTCTGCAGGGATATCTTGACAGCTGTCTACTATCATATAACAAACGGAACTAAAAAAAGCTTTAGTAACGCTGACAAGAAGAACGACTTGAAAGCTTTCTCATCAGTTACACAGAGTAAAAATAAAGTTTAGCCTCATAGTATTCACGAAACGTAGGAACCTATCAAAAGCAGCATGTCAGTTGTTCAATGATGTCATCCATGCATATAGACAATCCTGTTTTTCAAGTAAATTTTTGAGAGCGAATAATGAAACTTACGTCCAGATAACGCGCGACGTTACCCCGCTCTTCATTTGGTAGAACACACCACGTAACTTCACCCTTCACTTGGTATAACAACGCACTACCTAGCTTCACCCTGCATATGGTATAAATATGAAAATTTCATCAAGAGATAATCATTCAAATCGAACTCTCAAGTTTTACCTTAACACATTCTTTAAAACGAAGATACTCTCCCCTTGACCCTTAATTACTACAACTGCCATAAGTGGTTCTCTCAATAAAAACGCTCGTGTATTTTATTTTTTATCGAATTCGTGCTAAAATATGTGGTTTGAAGTTCACTGCAGTTCCGTCCCTACTCTAATATGACAATCTGATGCCGGTGCCAGTATAATGGTTGTTATGATAACAGTAATACGAGTAAAAATAATGATGGCTTTGGGTTAACGAACAAACGTGAAATGATTCGTCATAGATTTTCTTGAAGTTCTGGATTTGCTACGAAATATCTCGGTCTTGAGCAAGGTAACAAGCTCAGCTTAGTAAATGATTTATTGACCAAGATAATTAAAGTTATTCCGATTGGAATTATAAAATAGATTAGTTGAAATAAAAACAGACATGACGAAACTTCTAGTTGAAAGGTTTATTTCGTCAAGGGGTTAATTGAAGTGAACAAACCAAAAGAGCACCCCAGCCAACACCGCGCATCATGAATCTATTTAAATTCTCTAGTCAGTGTTTAATAGAAAAAAGGAAAGTAACTTAAATAAAGCAAAATATGGTGGCCAAAATAACAAGAAGCATGTTATGGCAACCAACAAAAATTTTTGACGCGAAATTCTATCGCAAGCGGGACGCATTTGAGCACAGAGCTCCACGGAAGCCATTCGAGATATAAGTGACAAGAGAAGTTATCTGAGAATCCTTCACCTGAGCTAATCAGTGAGATGAACATGACTCACCTGATGGGGTACTTGATGAACTTGTCGATCTTGTCACTGTAGAGAACATATTTGAAGGAGAACCTCTTGAGCTGCACGATGAGCACGGGCGGCAACTTCCAGAGGCTCATCTGCTTAGTCGCCTCAACGGGCTTCTTACACCTGTCGCACACGTGATACAATTGATGACACGGCGCGCGCTTCAAATATATTCAATGGAAATAGGCGCTTTCTCCAACCAACTTTGAAGAAAGTAACTAATAGACATTTTGTTGAGCTCCTTTGGATTGAAATAACGGTCAGTTTTCAATCACTGCATCTACTATCTGAACTAAAAAGATGCAGTTCCCCGCATGGAATCAATACAATGATAATAATAAATTCAATTGAGGACAACTTCTAACAATAGTAAGACGTCAGTTTCATTGAACTGAACCCATTGAGATAGGCCCTTCCTATTGAACACAACAGCAAATCATGTTCTACAGAACATTGCTGCAGCCAAGCTTGCAAGAGACGTGAACAAAGCTGCTTCAACACTGGTTTTAGTACTCGTTAGCCAGCACCAACTACCTACAGTGTGAAATACTGCCATCTCTGCAGCAGTGACACGTCATCCCAGTCCTATGTCTGGTATATCGCGTGCAGTTCCATATTCAGCCTACTTCAAGAACACTACGCACACTACAACAGCTTTATATTTTTCACTGTTCCACACATGCTTGCAGTTCAGTCTTACGAAGCTGGCGTACACACATCGCCTCACTCACAGAATTAGACGCTATGGCTGAACACCGAGCACATGGACCAGCTTTTCCCTAACAGTGAAGACTGCCCTACCAACAACACCATTGAGGAGTTCTCATTTTACACTAGCGAGAACGAACAGGCTTGAGCTAGAGAGGCACATTAGGAGGCGAGTGCAGAGCAGCTCGGCTCGAGGCTGACCTGGGGCAGCGCCAGGAGTCGCCCTCCGACAGGTTCTCAGGCTGAGTGAAGAGGTCCATGCAGGCCTGCAGCGTGGTCCTCTGACGGCTGCCGTGCCCGTACGACGCTGAGGCGCCACTCCCGCGCTCCAGATCCTTGCAATCAATCTGATACAAGTAACCAACATGTCAGAAAATCCAATCGACTAGCTTTCTTCGAGTACAGGCACTGACTAGCTTCATGAACCCACTATCGCAGTCTACTCTTGTGCGTTTTTTAAAACTAGCTAGATAAATTCCACACAAAAATCGAACTAATGAGAAAACTTCCACTGGCTACCAATAAAACTCATCACAATTAATTCTTTTCATAATTGACAAAATACTGTCCATGCTCTGTTGCTTTGCTTTTTCTCATCATTCTGCTTGCACTCACACAGGAGGCAGTTGATTCAATGCGGTACTCGAGTGTACGGACGCATCGGCTAATAAGTGTATCGGGTTACGAAGAAATGAGCAAATTTCTGCACGTGCTCACCCACCAGAAAAACTTAGGTTACGCATGTAATTGCTTGCAAGTGATCCAACAAAGACTACATGTGTCGCAACGTTCTCTCACATCAGCTATCAGCTGTCTGAGAAGCTACGAGACAATGCGAGATGAGAAGGGAGTGCGTCACACACCGACCTCCCACTACTGTAGTCATAGCAACGCGGTCGTTCAGACGTGTAACTCTGGCCTAATTGTGCTACATATGCGTGCCTTGTTCCCCCTGAAATAGTCCTCTGTTTTGCGTTTTTTCACCGTTTTCCTGACCCGTTTCTGCAAGGCCTAGTGTGTATATTGACATTTTTTAAAACTTGAAACAGATTTATTGGTTTTAGATTTATTGTCATGGGAAAACCGGTGTCTGGCCATGAGGTTTTTGCCTTACGAGCTCGATCCTAGAACTAATTGAATTTCTAGCCTGGATTTCATAGTATGTACTTCTAACATTGTGTATCAGTCTTTTATAAATGCTACAGATTAGATTATACGTTAGTTTAAGCCTTCCTGACCATAACAAAAGTGTTCCAAAGAAAGGAAGCTATCATTCAGTATGGAATTATGGGGATAAAAGAATTAAACCTTAAAGTGTATGCTCACACACGCCGCATAAAACCAGTTAAGACTGAAAGAAGTTTATGCAACAAGATAAAAGTAAGTTGATAAAAAGGGATAGGTGCTCAAGAAACTCACAACAGTGAGCCAATAAAAAAAAAGGTCGGTAGCAGAACAATTAACTTATGCTAATTTACCATTCTTCCCCAGGGAAAACATTTCTCAAAACACATTGTGCCGCCCTCCTTACACCGCTTGCCAGTGAGCACATAAAAAGCGCTCATCGTGCATTCTAGGGCGCATTTTGACTCGGACGCTCTCACCGTAAATAGCAACAGTGCGCCATTCTACAAGCCTAGCATTCTAATAAAGTTGCAAGTTTTTCCTACCCCCACTGAGACCATCAGAGACACATTTGGTGGCCAGTATGGGACACATTTCCCATAGAGACAATAGCTGTATCTCCCCCAAAGGAGACTTTAATGCAACACTCATCCATCCCATATAATGTTTCTGCAGCACTTAATTTCCCTATTCATAAAATTGCCCTGTTTTCAATGCGCAAGTCCACTCGACAATATTAGGTACTCCCTATGCAACTCAACTCCTAGTGTTACTTTACCAGAAATAAGTAATTAATAGATTTCAGCTTTGCCTAAGAACTACAAATTTACCTCACTCGCTACGCGATCTACACGACCCATATACAACCCCGGGATGTTATATATCAGGCCGTTAACATTAAACTGCACTAAAAAACTGTTCCTAAAAAATTCCAAAATGCAATAGAAATTTCAATCAGTATGCAAGAAGCCACCCGTCCAGTGCTCAATTGTTTACACATACCTGATCATTTTCATGTTTCCAGCATAAAGACATTATTTTCAGGAAATAAACTTTGAATTTTGTAAAGTACTACTGAAATGGGGATACAAATTGGATATGATTAGGAAACTATTAATATGGATCACTATTACCAACATGATATGGAAACTTTCTTTGCCTTTTTTCATCTTATCTTTTATTTTCCTAATTTCCCCTAATTTGGCTAGTGTACAATTTTTTGGGTTGGCTTTGCCTAGAAAGACTTTTGTTGAACTGCCAGATGGATTTAGCAATTCAATTCTTTTGGTTCAACAACGAAGCAGGTTATTTCCACGTCGCTGCGCGCCCTCACACGACTCTCGTCGTGCACACACAACATGGGTCCACGCATCCATACCTCCTTGTTGGTGATGAGGCACACCACATCGTTGGTGTTGGAATTGTCCGTTTTCCAGTCCATGGCGAGATGGTAGTGCTCCAAGTCCAGAGGTTCATTGCCTGCAAAGTAATCAAGGTAGACGAGTAATTAAGGGTCAATGACAACATCAAACACCAAATCAGGAAACCAAAGCAAATAGTACGTTGGGTTTAGATGGGTTTCCGCCATAGAGAGCATTAGTATCTATGCAGTGTAAGATTCGTAAATTAGTACATAGGTGGACTAGTGAAGCACATATTCCTAAAACCGAATATGTAAATTTAGTTTCCAGCCATTTCAACGTAATCCAGTATTCAATGATCTTATTCAAATGAATAACAAATTACTGAAAAGTTCAAATCAGGTTAAACTTTTCTTCTTAGGTACGTTTGTTTTTACCACATAGGTTTACAGGTCTTAGGGTGCTGTTATATCTCAGGATGTGCCTTTGTAAAGTGAGCGCCGCCGGATGTCTTTGTCTCGCTAGGCTTCGGATGTCTCTGTCACGATCCGTGGGTCGGAAGCGACCCACCGCCGGAATATCTTTGTTGCTCGCGCTTGCCGGACTTCCGGGCAAGACTATTATATAGAGGAAGCTGTAAGCGACGGGGCCAGCATAATAATAAGCGTCTTGCTGAGCGTATCATTCTCCTACTCTGGTAGCCATTAAGCTACCGTTACTGTAGTTTGCTGCTACAGCTAAAATACATCATGTTGTGTAGAAAGAAACGACACAACATGTGCGCATAATGATTTTCATGAACTTTCTTTCCATATGAAAAAATATTGAACTAGGAAAATTAAGCGGAACTTTCCTCAAGTGTTGCCCATAAAAACAGTCAACAATAAGAACGAGACAAAAATAAGATGAATCTAGCATCCAGGCAAAGAAAAATTTATATTAAAATAATTACATTGCTTCGTTTAAAGAACCCCTGGCCATAACAAACGCAATCTTAAGAGAGCAATGAGAAGGGACCATTTAGTATAGACTAGTAAATGCTGCTACTGACCCGGGCAGTTCTGGTGCGGCCAGTGCTGCCTCTCTAGCCCCCTAGTGATTAAGGGCGATTGATCGTGGCCTGTCGCTACCCTCCCGTAGGGAGGAGAAGCTTGGTATATGTATGTTGGTTGCCTGTATGAAGTAAATGAAAAATCTACGCCCAAGGTTCATTCTAACCCATGCGCATAGAGACCACAAGTTATGAATGAAGAGGAAGAAAGAACAAAGATGAGACAGCAAAGAAGACATGAAAATTAAAAGAAGCTAAGCATGCATGCAAGATGCAAGTCCTGCAGGCCTATTTAAAGCTGAGGTAACCTAACAGTATCCCCGTCATAGCACAGGATACACAAACCTTACGAACCTTAGCCTATGGTTCATCCAATGGGGAAAACTTTGTGTATTCTGTCTCAAAAAAAAGATGAGAAAAATAATGGCCAAGGCACGTCACTAAAGGTTAGAGCGCTATACACAGGGTGAACCGTTGACAAAAAAGTGTGTTGTATTTGAAAAAGTCAAGCAGATTTGATAAGCTGTTAGCTGGACGCTTTTCTACGTTTAGTTCTGCGAGGATAGTGCAGGATTATCAATGACGCTCAACCCTAAAATAAGGTGGTGGTTTCCAAACTGGACCGAAAGCTGGTGCCACACGCGAATAGAGCTTGTGCTCTAGGGATAAATGAAGGCGATCATGAATGCCAGCTTGAAACTTCACAGGAAATTTTTTGCGACAATAGAACTGAGGGCAGAAGGACGCACCTAGGTCAGTGAGAGGCAACCTGTTGGGCAGTGAGTGTCCTCGAGGGTTGACAGGCACGATGGTGAAGAGCTGAGACGCGGCTGTGGGGTGCTCCGTCTGAGGGGACACCGCACACACCCTGCACGCAGCAATGCCTCACTCAAAACACGTCACACAATGAATAACTAACAACACTACGCATTACACCTTCGCCATAAATCTATTCCCAACCTTAGTCCAATGTTCTCCTTACCTACACTACGTCTAATGAGACAGTCCTAATGACGCAACGAGCGAATTTACAATGAACTGGTAGTTAGTAATCTTCGCACCACTTGACAGTTACGTGACTTTGTCGACTTCCTGAAAAAACTCAACTCTCAGAGTCAGATTCAATTTGGAGACCATTTAATTTAAATCGACTCATCCTTCTCACCAATATTATACGCTAGTGGAATAGCTTTGCCAAAGTTACATTTTCTTCTACATGCATCTATCGTACTAGCAACATAATCCTAAATGCACTTGTGGTTATTCATTTTGTTCAAGAGAATCTGCTGAAAATTTCTCTCCGTACAGTGATGGGTCAAGTGTGAACTAGACTTTCTTGCCAACCTCTAGCCATAAGAGTACTGGACACTATATCAAAATAATAAATTCAAAACGCAACACATCGACTCTATGGCACTAGTGAAAGAGGAAGTAAATGTAATGCGAGACAATGATCATGTTGGTGACACAAAATAAATTAAATTTCATAAATTCATCACAAGTTTATGCAGATTTCAAGTACAAGCTCACCATCACAACTACAGGGTCATCAATAATTATTGTTTCAAATTTTTTGCTCCATATTTATTTAAATAAATTTGACATTGAAATAATACAAAATCTTGCTGTTAAAGAGTTCAAAAATTTTAAATAACATTTACGCAATGTGTCCACCATTGGTCGTTTCGATTACCAGCTGGAGACACTCGGAGAATCATCTGCAAGAAACGCGAATTGTTTGGGGGATTTTGGCTCATTCCTTGCAGAGATTAGCCTTCAGAGCCTCCAAACCTTGGTGATGGTTTGCCAAAACTTTGCTCTCAAGAATGGACCACATACTAAAGTTGAGAGGATTTAAATCTAGTGATAAGGGAGGTCACTCTTCCTTGGATATAAAATTAGGAACATTGGTTGAAAGCCACTTCAGCATTTCCTTAGCCGTGTGTGAGGATGCCGAATCCTGTTGAAAAGACCATGAATATTTTTTAAAGTGTTTTTTTTTCACTAGGGTAACAAAGATCCTTCAAGAAAGTTATTTCGATAATTTTCTTGGTAAAGTTTCACTCCTTGGTCCACAAAAACCAACAGGCTCCCGCTAGATTCGGTAACGGCGGCCCACACCACGACTGAAGCAGCTCCCTGTCGTCGGGTAACTTCTCGGGCCTCAACCTCACCATCTTGGGACTTAACTAGATCATTCTGAACGTTGAAATCGAACTTCTTCTCGTCACTGAGCACAAGATTGAGCAGCACGCTTTCATAAATACGAGAGAAAAGAATACGGGCTCTAGCAAAAAGTTTTTCCCCAGCTTTTGCAGGTAATAACTGTTTCTTAAGATGTTTGTAGGGAGACTTCTTCATATCTAGATGAAGAACAGTAAACATTGTCCTATGCGAGACATTCCCCCGTTTGGCAAGACTTTGGATGGACCTCTTTAGGATTCCTCTGCAGGTTTACTCTGGCGCCCTTGACCAATTTTGAGATCCTAACACTTCGGAGGCGACTTGCCCCGGTCGATTTGCCACATTTCCAGTCTCCTCAAATTTTTGAGAGTCCTTCAGACATGCATTCTGTAAACTTTCAAGTTTCTGAAAATATCACTTGAACACTTGCCACCCTCAAATAGGTCTACAATTATAGTTCAATGGTTTAAATTTTTAGCCAATGATTGAATATCAAAACCTGAAAATATAGAGAATGATTAAAACTTTCAAAATGGTTAATGAATAAAATGAAAAATATTTAAATAATAACTTTACGAAAAACGTAACTGCAAATACTGATGACCCTGTAGATGCATTGGCACCTCTGGTGTGAAAAGTCTGAAGCTCTTTACCAAAATTGGCAAATGACGTAAATGAACACGAGGATGGTTGAACAGAACACACATACTCGGCAGTTAGAGGCGCTTTGTGAGGCATCTCCCCCGCTGCAGGCAGCTGGGTACGGCACTCGCTGAACACCTCCTCCTCGTCCTCCTGGCCCTGGTCTAGCGAGTCGTCTGCCAGGTGCTCGCTCGAGCCGCTCGCCTCTACCTCCACCTGCAATCCATAAGATAAATTCGGATATTTCTTATTTTACCAGTGATTTAAACCAACAGTAGCGTATCCCTACCGTAAATAAAAATGGCCTTTTGTTCAAGTTTGAGCTGTAATGCACCCGAGTACCTAATTATTGCTTAAATTTTTGTTCTTTCTTCCCCTTCCGTACTAAAAATAATACGTGGTCAATTCGTCAGGTAGCGGCAGCAGATAAGCTATGGACACATCATCAGTTGTTCATGAAATCACAGAGTAATTGAAGCTCTTACATATTCACGAGCTTCAATAAGTAATATATTTATCTCATAAAATTAAACGAGGCATGAAGAGACAGAGCTATAGCCGTCAATTTTGAGTGAGCGAGTTCACTAGCGCATCTAAGAAACGCAGATGAGTGCATGGTCTCCCTCATCTGCTCCACGTGTGTAGGTAGAACTGCACTACTGACCTCATGGAAACGCTCAGCAAGTCTACGACACACAGCCAGGTAGGGCTAAGAAAAAATATCCTAACAAGCACCACTAGTCACATGGTAATTTCTCGTAGGAATAAATTTTTTCCAAATCGACATTCCGTTTGAAATTAGCAATTCGCCACTGAGCGATGAAAATCTATCCTTAAACCTTAATACCTGAATCTGACAATATAAAATAATAAAACAACTTATATTAAGCCAAAGAAGATAGCAAAAATTCCCCTGCTATGTAAAGTTTTTTGACAATTTCGGTACTCTTACTTTCAAATGCCAATATAATTATGACTACGTAATTGAACCCTTCCACGTTTCCAATGGCAGGAAATAGACATAGAACCCATGCAGCTTATTTGCCACACAATGCTAATATTGAAGTCTGTTTTATATCAAGCATAATCTTATGCTTGGAACAATTTACACGCTATTGGGAAATAAGTTATTCAAGTAAAGTCTTTCAAAAAAAAAGGTTCCACTATAATAGCTATGCCTTGTCAGTATTCCTCCGTTTTCTTGAGTGTCAATTTGCTCAACACGTTGACTACGTATTAGGACACATGTTTACCACTAGGTAAATGGCTCAACCTTTTTCAAAATTGATTTTAGCATATGAGGTAAAAGATTACTGTGTAATTATATTTTTCACACTTTTTAAAAAGGATGAGAATGGATTTGAGTCGTAGTCGGTTTTTCAATTCTGGTTCTCACAACCCAACCGTAGGTTGGCATAGGTTAGGTTAGCATAAGTTTATGTTCGAAAGTGGTTCAGGAGGCACAAGAGCTCAGGTGCACAAGTAGCAGCACTGACCTCCATGTTCTCACACTGGTCCTGACCAGCGTCCTCGTCCGAGCTGTCGCAGCTCGAGGTGGAGCCTATGCGCCTCGCCGGCCTCGGGCGGCTCACAGCTCCGCCTCTCGCTGACGCTCCTCTGCAACACATCACGCCATACACAATGCACTCAATATCGCCAGATTCATACGCACGCTTGAAGAATACATGAAGAATACATGAAGAATTCATCTAGAATAAGTCTTAAACTTGCAACAAAATTTAACAAGGTCGTTGCCACAGTTTCTACACTCAAATTAACGTGTGCTGAGCTAAATATCATGATGCTCCTACGAAACAGTAATCTTTTATATTCGGAGAACACAACGAAAAATTACTCAGGATAGCGATGATAGAAAAATTCTTTTTTTGTTGAATAGTAGCAACGTAAAAGCAGTGTGTTGTTGACGCCAGACAAAGCCAGTATACCTGAAAACAGAAATAACTCGCTAATTAGGCTTTCAGCTCATGACCGTTAGTTGACCTTCGAAAACAACACAGACCTGGAGTCACCAACGTGCGCAGCGGCCGTGACAGGAGGCTGGAACACGTCCACAGAAAAGCGGGCATAGCCCTCCATGGCTTTGGCGAGGTTGTCGTACGTGGCGTGGCTCTTCAGCAGCGACACGATGAACGGCGCTCCCACGGGCTCGTGTGTGCGATGACACGAGTTCTGCAACGCGTCACATGCCTCTTATAACACCATGCCTGTTTCTAATTATTTCCTATTACCATAGCACAATTACACATGATAAAAGTTGACAGCTCTTGCTCCCAAGTTTAATTTACATTCGTCTGTGTTCGTTGAGGTTCTCGGCTAATTCCCCCCGTACAACAAGCACAAAAATGTTTCTGAACTTTTACTTATTTAGGCTACTTATCCTAGCTAAATTTAACCAAACCTGACTTGGCTTACCCTTTTTGAACATAACATAAGAATTTGAAATCCAAATACTTCAATGTTGTAATTCTTTTTTCATTCAATATATACATTTAAGCTTATAATGGAAGCACTGAGAATTTATCATCCTGTGTTAAAAAATAAGTGTGACTTAAATATCAACACTTGAAGCTCTTCATCCAAAAGAAGGAGAGTTATCTAATAGTGTATGTACACGCAGATGGTTGAAATTATCTCAGGCAACCCCATAACCTCTATACTTGGAACGCATAAATTTAAATTTTGATATCTGAATTACCCATGACCATTATCCTGTTCGTTGTTTGAAAGGCATATCAGAGGAGAGCAAGAACGCGAATAATTACATAGAGCCTAACTCACGATAACAAAACACGCTGAACACAGTTCGAACTAAACCTTGAGAAATGGCTCACCATGTGCTGCTGCCCGTGCGACTTCTGGCACTCGCGGCTGCAGTAGCCGACGGAGAGGCATGCCGAGCACCGGTTGATGCGCAGCTCCGAGTCGCCCGCTCTGCATGACACACAAATTGAGTCTGAGCTGCGTCCTTGCTTGTGTGCTGTGCTGCTGCAGCACAAGCTAGTGGGTAGAGTTATCACAGGCACTCATCACAAGCCTCTTGAAGCTCTTCATCCAAAAGAAGGAGAGTTATCTAATAGTGTATGTACACACAGATGGTTGAAATTATCTCAGGCAACCCCATAATCTCTATTTCAGACCCTCATCAGGCACAAACGGACAGCAGGAAGCGTAACTCAAGCAAAATTCAGATTGACCTCGTGCAACGCCAGACAGACGAAAAACACAAAATTTTAAGGAAAAAAACAATTCGAATGATTGAAGTTTTATAAGATCCTACTCACAGCTCATGATGCGTGCCGCTTAAAGCACAACTGGACACCAATCACAGCCCCCCAAGACAAGCTCAATGCCTGAACAACAACCAATCAAAGCACACAAAAAAAGCTGAAAGTCTTACCAGCCACCAATCACAGCCTCCCAAGACAAGCTCAACGCCTTAACAACAACCAATCACAGCACACAACACCAGCTCAACACCTTAACAACAACCAATCACAGCACAGCACTTGGCTCACCGTCCACAGTTGGAGCAGCGACTGGGCCGAGGGGGAGCGCTGACACGCTGAGTGACGCACACTTGTACCACCTTCTCGCCTCCGACCTGCCACGGGAATCATGATCATCATGAAAAAACACTATGCAGTGGCTGTCATTATCTATGAGTAATTGGGCACTTTTATATTTTAACCAATGTGCTCTGGTTATCTAGACTTGCAAATCACGCATTAGCAAGAATATTGATTGGCAAGTGACGTGTACTAATTATTTATCTCGGTCCAAATCAAATCGCCATTGTTAGCTTAGCACTGTCATATATCAAAGTCGGTCTTGATTACTTAAAAAATGAGAACTTCACTAGCATACACTCGTTTATAACATAATTTTAGGGCTGAACTTCCAGAACAAAAGACCATGTTAAAATAACAAATTATTATACACTTGCTCTACATTCTCAGTAACTACGGTAAAGACCCCAATAAGCAAGATGCACGCACCTGTTCAGGAATTAGAACCTCAAAGGCAAGTAAGACATCATTAGCAGCGATGCTCTCCACAGAGGAGCCGTTTTCAAAAATTTTGTGTACGCGGTGCTTGAAAACCTCAAGGATCTCAATGCACACGGGATTCACGTTCACTTTGCGGCCGATTTCTCTCTTGAGGTCCTCCAGTACAGCGTCGGCACTCACGCGCACCTTCAGCTTCACTGGGCGCCGTAGCCCCAGTTTGAAGAAGAACGTCACTTCCACCACCTAAAATAGCAGAATTAAACTGAAAATTTGATATTTAAACCCTGATTTATTAGGTAGGAAAAATGTTAAAACATGTGCTACAAGCTAGGCGCCGCAGCCTCAGCTTGTAGAAGAACGTCACTTCCACCACCTAAAACAGCTGAATTATAATAAAAGTGGACATTTATACCGTGACAAGTACAAAAAACGTGTCCTAAAAGCTAAGCACCGCAGCCCCCAGTTTGTACAGGAACATAACATATCAACGTCAACTCCTTGCACGATTAAATCGAAAAAAATTACAGCACTTTCTTTTATTATTATATAAGAAAGTTTTAGTCTCCCTTAACCACGACAAAGATGTTCCAAGAGAGGAAGGAGGAAGGCACCATTTAGTATGGAGTTGAGGGAACGTGGAATCTATGCACAAGGTGCACAGAAACAGAGCTAAGAAAGAAGTTCATGAAACAAGAAAAAGTTGAAGAAGAAAGTGCTGAAAAACAGGACAGCAGTGAACCGAAAAAAGGTGGTCCGTAACAAAACAAAGCCTATTCTATTTCAACAAAAAGGAAGCCTACCTAACGTTTAGCTCGAGCCCTCACATAGTCCCCCTGGGAGTGCTAATTCCCATAGATACAAACAATAGTTGTATCCCCTTGAGGGGAAATTAAGCACTTATTGATGTGAAAATTTTGGAATAAAATCAATCTAAATGACAAAAATTCTGGCTATGATGCATAGTTTTGTCTAAAAAAAATACGAAAAGTGGAAAAAAGAAAGGCTTAGGCTAATTAATAACATACACGTAGTATTCCATTCATCCTCAAATACAAAGAGCTCTCAATTCAGAGCACCAAGCCGAAACCAAGGTTCATAAGGCCTCACAGACAAGCAATGGATGTCACTATTCAGTTCAGGACGCACCTTCTGATCTTTAGGAATAGGGACGGATAGGCAGCAAAACTCGTCAAACTTGACAGATATTTTGCCACACTCGTGGCAGGTGAGGGCTGAGCGAAACTGTCCCTTGAAGAGATCATCGATGACCGAGTCGTTGCGCAGCTTGTGCAGGCGCCAGGCCTCCGCTGCAGCGTCCACGTCGCTCCAGCCGTCCAGCTCAGGCGGCTCGGCGCAGTACGGCTTCTCCTTCACGCGGTTCAGGTCCTGTGACCACAAGTCAATAGCTCTATAAAGGATGCACCCTAACCCGTTATGATATTGGTTATCAAGCTATCATTGATGCACTCTTCTTTCTAATAATAGAAATGCAAATTAAAAGTCTAGTTAAAAACTGAGTTATTGCAGATTATTTCAGATTTCGGGTTTCTGTGGCCAACCATATACACGTGTAGATGGAAAACTTGAGCAATGGGGCTTAGAATTGTGGGAAGATTACCAGAGACTGACAAACAAACATATAGCGAAACGATCTTTTTATCATAAGCAAGAATTTAAATCTCTAGTTTCTTTCACATGCTGAAGGCTAGCAAAATATGATAAAAAAGGTACTTCACGAATTTGTAGGCACATTTTAGCATGTTAGCGTCAATTCAGGTACAACAGAACAATGGGTATGAAATGCGTGCAATACTAAAAACAGAAATTTTTAGTAGATACAGCGATTGCAACCAATGCAAAAATTTTCCAGATATGATATGAAAAACTAGCTTCATGTTTTCCACAAAAATACACATAATACGTGCTCTTAGTAGGATACAAATGCCCGACATTAGGACAGAAAATAAAAGCCTATTTTGAAAAGTTAACTGCAACCCCACCAGTCCAAAAACCATGGCATGAAGATAACAGCTTTTAGAAATCAACAACAACGCAAATAATTACACGTGAATTTTGAGAGGAACAGCTTGCAATCCACAACCTTTTGAGATTGGACGAGATTATGTCTCGCATATCAAAAACAGCCCTCTTTAAAATTTACTATTAACATTTTTACTAATGCCTTACATCAGTTGCTCAATGCAAATTGTAAAGTTTAAATTTAGCCATTAATACTATAGCTGAGGTGCATTCAAAAGCAAAACAATGACGCAAATACTAGACTGATTTTTTTTTAGTATAACACAGAGACCTTAGAAACTTCCATACAAAATTTGGTGGCAAATCTCACTCAGCCTCTGACTACCAGACTCACAACTAAACTTCACTTGAAAAAATACTAAATTCAAAAGAAAGTTACACAGAAAATTCGCCAATATCCCTCATCTAAGTATATCACAAAATCGCCCACAAAGAAGTAAGGCGAGTCTAAGAAGACGAGCTCCCACCTCGTGCAGACCATCCAGCATCTCGACCATGAGCTCCTGCGCGTCATGCTGAGCAAACCCGGAGAACTGGTTGGCCTTCAGTGACATCACTGCCTTCAGCTTCGTGGGGGCGAACGACCTGATCAGTGAAACTACAGTAAATTCGCGTTGTGTTGGTTACAGTCGCGAGTCGTGCTGGCTACAGTCGCGAGTCGTGCTGGCTACAGTCGCGAGTCGTGCTGGCTACAGTCGCGAGT
>JACJUY010006831.1:0-17705 GCA_014220935.1 Platorchestia sp. MABIK
TGATGATGGAGCGGGACTCCGAAACGTTTAAGAAAAAATAGGACTACTAGCTTTTAGTTTCTTCACTGTTATATATTAGGCGTGTACAGAAAGAAATAAAATTAAAATGATTTCACTACGTGCTGTGTTCTTCGTTTTCAAGTTCCTGATGAAATCAGTATGAATTCCAATCCAAGTAAGTTACAAGTGAATAACAAAAATAAAAAAATTGGAAATAAATAGCACGTAAGTGAGCGAATAATCGAACTTTTTTCACTAATTTACCATGATTTGAAGAAGTGAATCAGTGATACATGATGATACTCAAATCCAGAATTTGAATATTGGCGTAATGCATTTCATTCAGCAACCGAGTTGTGGTCGAGGAGGTTAAATCCCATTCAACCTCCTTGGTTCTATATAGTATTTGAGACCTATCCTATAGTGTTTAACAACTACTAAAAACACTCACAAAATATGATTTAGGCTCATGTGTAACACGAGAAAGCGATCTGAACAAGGAGCTGTAATGTTATAGGAATGAGTCACACATAAAAAGTGCGCCAAATTGCTCACCACAAAATATTAGCAGCTATTCTTTTTCCGTGTACAGGTAACCTGTCTCGGAAAGAGACATAAGCTAAAGAATTTATATTCTCAATAAGATGGCAGACACGTGGAAGAACGTTCACGTCGATTCATCACTTTTATGATACGTCACCTTACGCTAGAGTGCAAAAAGACTTTAATCAACCTACCGACTGTGCAACATGTCAACTTTAAAGCGTGTCCACAAAAAATGTAGCCAACATATATATGACTTATACATACGTGTCCACAAAAAATGTATTATGTGGCCAACATATATATGACTTATACATATATGATACCGTAAAATAAATCACAATTAAACTGTTGTATGGTTACGGTACCATGTAGAGATATACCGGTGAGTGGATCCATATTTTGTGGCCACCATGTATAGCGCGTAGTCCCAGCGCCGGGTAGGCAGGGCTGTACAGCGTTTCTCTGAAGCAAGAATCTCATACGCGAGGTACGCAATTGAATAAATGTCAGAAACACAGTAGATAACATGAGTATATCAACTCCATCCCCACTAATTTTGAAAGAAATCATTGAAGCTCTGAAGTGAGAATGGCACGTGCGACGTGCGCAAGTGGAAAAATGTAAGGAAAAGAATACATCAAGTGACGAGATTAATTCTATAGCCACACATCCTGAAATAAGTCGGACTAACAAACCATCTAATCTTTCAAGTCCTGACGAGAAACCTTCATTTTTACACTTGAACACTTAGCGTAAATAATGCACACTAATATTAGATATTTGATTGAAATTTCTCATAGAAAATGATCTCCGAATATCTTGATCACGTGACTGCTGTGTAGCCAGCATCGTGACGATCGAAGAGAAAATTTTAGCAATGTTCCTTAAACTTGTCCCAGAAGCCCAGCTGACGAAACTAAAATTGCACATCAACATGCTCAGTAAAGAAAAATCAAAAATGAGCTCGGCCAGAAAAATTCTCACAAAATTTAATAAAAAGAGTATGGGAGGAGCGAAATACTAGCGGCGAGGACCCCATGAACGGAACTTCGCCGTCGCTTCAAACTAAATGAAGAAAAAATTGCCAAACGGCAGAAAAATTGAAAGCCGTCTTTAATGAACTTTCTGGAGAGGGGAGTTTTCTTTTTAATTATCTTAACTTTCTTCCCACACTCTCCGTTCTTGCGCCCCCCTCACTCAAAAAGAAAAAAAAAAAGATCCAGGAAGCACGTACTCCTCATACACTAGCTCGTATAATTGTTCTTGCGCCCAGAAAAGGAAGTTAAAGAGTACAACTACATTTTTCCGGCCCATTAGTCTATACCCAAATAACCTAGCCAGAGAGTACCCTCATACACTACCCGGCCAACAAATCTCCATTTTTCTGACATCGAACGTCTGAAATATTCACGTGGAATGACCCAGTATTTGGCTTTGATTGAATTTTGTCTCTACGTCTCCAGGTTTTATCGTTCTTCATGAATGGATCAAGTTTTCAATTTTTTAAACCTTGGTTTTAACTAGAAAGAAATGCATGTAGCTGCGTTACTGTATTTCTTGAAGAGGTTGAAATTTGTTGACAACAATTATCGCAGCCTGATGAATTTTGTCCTCTTTTCTAGAACATAACTCGAAAATTTATATTTTTTAGTTTAAATAATTTATTTATTGTTCTCCAACGCAGTACCTAAATTTAATGAATGTATCGTTTTGGTGAAAGATTACATAAGCCACTTAAGGGGTTCTTAACTACATGAAATGTGTTCCAGAGAGAGGAAGAAGGCAGGCAATATCTAGCATGGTTTAGAGCAAGCGTACAATCTATGCACAAGGTGTCTGCCCACACCCTGCGCAAAGAAACAGCAAAATAGAAAGAAGTTTATGAAAAATTAAAAATTGAAAAAAATTGTTGTGCTGAGAAAATAAAGCAGAGAACCGAAGAAAAGGTGGTCTGTGCCAAACTAAAAAAAAACTTTCATTTTAATCAGAGGAAAGCCTATCTAACCACCAGCTCGGGATCTCGCATCTTCCCCTTAGAAGCGCTAATACCTATAGATACAATAGTTGTACTTTAATGACAATTTTTGTTTCAACTTCAATTATTTGAAGTTTGCGTTGCAATTTCTTTATTTGTACTAAAATTGATTAAACTCTCAAAATTACTTCCTTAATAGACTTTTTGAGAGCCGCCTCAGTTCAAGAAACATTTTAGGCTTCAAATGAGTATGTGACATAAAATGAGGAAAATTCTTTTTTTCTCAGCATAATTTGATGCGAATTCTTACACATTACTTAACTGTCCAGCTCCTCCCCACGCCGTGTTGTCCGTCTCGTTATTAGTTTTTATAACCTTCCTTAGTTATCTTATAAACTTTCCACACAAATGGAATCAATCAAAAACTTGTGAAGTTGTGACACGAAACCTCTCATTCAAAAAATATAGAGCTAACACACGAAAACTATCATTCAAAAATTATAACGCTAAGACACGAAAACAATCATTCAAAAATGATGTTTCGACACAAAAACTATCATTAATAAACTTAAAAGGTTGACACTAAAACTGTTAAGGTTAACAAGCCATCAATTCCATTAAATGATCAAGCCTGGAACGTACATAAAACAGAGGTTACAAATCCACGAACTCGGATCTTCCCTAACAAACAACAACACAAAGAAAGCTCCCTCTAAACGAGACGATGAAGTTAAGATGAAACTCTTGAATACAAACTTGCAATCAAGATAGAGGGAATACAAGGACGGAAATGAATGTTTGAACTGAGTCTTTTCGTACTAAAAGTCGACGTGTTCTAGGATAAATGTCGACAGCAGAGCAATAACGCAGGACATTGTTGGAAGACAATCCTCAAATCATACTTCAGCAACTTCGACTTATACGAATAAAAATTCGTCCCTGTTATCCGACTAACACAATGTTTGGGTAAAGTTGTGAGCAACTTGGACTAATTTTTACCTGCGTCAGATGAGGCTCAAAGATGTTCAACTCGAAGATCGTCCGCATAATGGAGCGTAGAAATGAGGCTCTAAAGCACATCGCCCGCATAAGATGCTTGAATAAGATAGCGTCCAACTCGAACATGCGTTCTATTGTAAAGCAAAGAAATGAGGCTTCAAAGCACATCGCCCGCGTAGGGTGAGGCTTGCATAAGATAACGTATAACTCGAGGAAAAGCTCTATTATTGAACATGGAAATGAGCATTTAAGGTACATTACCGGATAAAGTGAGGCTTGAATAAGACGTTAAACCCGAGGATCTACTCTATTATGGAGCATAGAAATAAACATTTAAAGCACATTGACTGCATAAGATGCTTGAATAAGATAGCGTTCAACTCGAGGATAGGCTCTATTATAGAGCATAAAAATGAGGCTGAACAGTACAAGATATAATGTACCCTCCGAGTGCAACTAAGGGAATTGCTACTGGGGCAACTGCTCGAGAAAAATTGCCCATGCAGGAGAATTGCCACGTCGATTTGTTTCTCAACTCGTGTGAAGGAACTCGTTAGGTTAGATTAGGTCATGTCAGCAATTTACGTTTTACCTGCCTCTAATCACATAAGTGAATTTCTCCCCTAGGTACAAGTATGTGTCATATGGCACTTTTCCCACATGGGCAGTTTTTATATAAGTAATTCTCTCATTTGGGCACTTTTGCCACGAGCAATTTTCCCCACGTGAGCAATTTTCCCCCAAAGACAATTCTCACACGGGCAATTTTCCCAGCGGCGGCAATTTTTCCACAGGGGCAATTCTACCACACAGGTAGGTTTTCTTAGTGGTAATTCAGCCACTTGGGCAATTTTCCTTATGGCAATTCTCCAGTTATTCAATTTTTCCAGCCGCAATTCAGTTAACACCAATGCGCACGACCACTCCAGTTTCAACTGTGATGAAAAACGTAACATTAGAGCCGTTAATATAATTAAATATTACTTTACAAAAGTTTAACGCACCCGCTTGAACAGAGTTTGAACAGCAGCGTATAGAAACACGAAAAACTCGAAGTTGGAGAATTAAACGAAAGAGAACGCCCAAATAAGGAAGCTGGGGTGTTGCACGCCGCACTATTTCACGCAACATAATCGTAAGATCAGAGCTGGATAAGCTAACCTCAACATTGAAAAGAGTTTTCAGTTACAAGTGTTGTTTTACTAAAACGAGTTAGTGTATTGAGTACTCCCGAGAAACGTCATTTTAATACGGTTTGTCAATTAGATTAGATTAGCTAAGTTAGTTAACACGTTGTCGCGACGTGAGCCGCCGGTGTGCACGGAGGGAATTTTCGTACTGCTGCTGACCGACCAGTAGTCAAAAGCTCAATTCCCATAAATACTTGAACAAAGTTAAGTGAATGCATGATCCAGTTAATGCTAGTTATTTCCAAAGTTGCTCATAAGAATTGACTCCAAATTTGAGCTCAATGGTGAACTTGAGTTTAACATGTCGCAGTCATCGTGTTCAGTGCCACAACAAATGTGTTCTAAAGTATGTCATTAATGATGCAATCAGCATAACGCCCCGAACACACGAACCCTTTCTCCAGAGGAACACGAAGTTTAATGATGTGCTGCAGGACAATGCCCGTAAGTAAAATGTTTATACAAGTTTCAGAACAATTTACGGACACCCCGTGGAAAATTGGGCTACCACAATTTTGAATCAAATATGCGACTCTAAACGCGTTTTAAATTGGCAATGAAATTCTGTTATCAGACCTATAACGACACTGGCTTTTCAAATAAGTCGCTAAAATTGTCCTCTATACTGCAAATAATTTAGGAATGTTCATTAATTGTTTCTCTATGCGACAATCATAACGTCGATATAAATTTCACAGATGATCTAAACTCGGGAACAGTTCTAACGATACTTACTCCGCTAGCATTTCACCACTGAACTCAGGTAACTGTTCCATTTGCCTAAAATCATAGACTATCACTTCAAATTTGAGCTAGATGGAGGCAATCTAACAAACCTGATGTTACGACAGCCAACATAGAAGTGCTGAGAAATATTATGCATGTTATAATAAGCACCACTGCAATTATCTTCATCACACCGTAGGAGAAAAAACAACGATGAAAAAACAACTCACGGCTACATAATGGGCTTATCTGGAAGTACAGTTATTGTGTAAATACCGGATTATAAGTTAGTTTCTGCCTCCCTTGCCACAACAAAAGATGTTCAAAAAGAGGAAGGATGAAGCCATCATTTAGTAGGGACTAGAAGGAACGTGGAATCTATGCACAAGGTGTGTTCCCGTAAAGGATTCCCTGCGCAAAGAAACAGCGTTCAGAAGGAAGGTTAGGAAGGAAGATAAAAGTTGAAGAAGAAATTCAGAAGTGCTTAAAAACAGAGCAGCAGTGAACCGAAAAAACTCCAAACAAAACAAAAAAATATATGATTTCAACAAAAAGAAAGCCCTACTCAACTCTCAGCTCAAGACCTCACATTTTACTCCTTCGAGTGCTTATTCCCATAGCTACTATGCACATACCGAAAACATTTCCTCATTTCAGGAACATGTGTTCAAAGAATTCCCATGGTACAGTTTTCGATTCTGGGTCAGGCATCAGAGCCCGACCAATGCAGAGGTACCAAAATTCAAGCTTAACGCAAGAGAGACATGGTAGTATAGTAAATATATGATGAAGCCTAAGTCTTCTGTAGACTCTGGGAATAGTTTTAATTGGCTCTAAAGCCTCCAGTAATCTTGGAGGAAGGTCAGGATTGGTTACCCAAAGCCTTCCATAGTTCTGAAGGAATCATGATTGGCTCAGTGAAGCCTTTGGATATACACAGAAGGAACTCAAGTTTCCATACCAACCAACACCTTCTGTATACCAAGTGAAACCTCAACCCAAAGACTGCAGTAAAGTTACTTCGACCACTTTGGTTTCTATGCAAGTACGTGAATAACGACATACTAAATAACAAGACGTACCTCAACTAAGGGTGAAGCAAACAGCCGTTGAAGAAATGCTCGTTCGGGAGCAAGAAAAAGAAATTTGGGTTGGGTTATTGTCGCATGCGCAGTTTCATACGAGACATTAGCACTTAAAATTTTGAGGATAAAAATTGGCGGAAGAATTTCACTAACAGAAACGTGCCTAGCCAACTCAACTATTTAATAAATTCAAGAGCTAAGTGAAGATAAGTGAACAAAAATATCTACGACCACGCTCTGCTCAAGGAGTTTCCAAACATCAACTTGACTAATGTTTATGAAAACATTGTGCAAAACGCGGTGGATTTTTATCTGAATGCTGTTTTAACCCGACTATAGTTTTTCAAGCGATAAAGCGATTTAAGAGTTTGAATTGGAGAACTTTTAAATACTTGAGGTGTTCTTAAACTGCCATGAACTAATGACAGCTTGCCTCGTCCAGTAGTAACGTCGACAAGGAGCGCAAAAATGAGACCTAGTAACAGCTGTAACATCACTGATACTGGAAAAATTGCCTAAACATGGGACCACCATTCCGAGTGACGGTCTGTTTAAAGATATTAATGAATGAATAAATGCTCAGGTGCTTTTGCGTGAAAATTGATGGGCGTAAATGAGAATTCAGATAGTGTACGTGCACGATTGGTGTCTGACAGTACAGTGCGTATTGTAACCCGAGAATATGCCCCTTGACCCGTTCCTGTTGCCTTATTCTATTCTGGAGTGGACACCCATGACCACAGTTTCTTTTAGTAAGAGATGAATATTATGTGTCGTTTAGGTACAAATATCTCAATAAATTATCTAGTTGAATACAACCCCTGAATTCCAAGACAATGTGCAGACGAGAAAAGGGTATTTCGCTGCACACTTGTATGCTAAATTACATGAGCTTCTACTGTGAATTGGCCTACTTTAATTGAGACGGATTACAGAATAATGATAAATTTACGAAAGAACAATGAAACATACACACTGATACCCACCCAGAACAGCAATCATCCCTAACCGAGTTCAAAAAACCACTAACACGTTCACAACATAAACTTTCCATCTGATTTCTAGTAGATAAAATCTGCGTCTGGTCTTTCTCACAACCTAATCCAGGGAATAGAAGTATCTCAAAAAAGAATTTCATTGTGGTTTTTCTCTTACTTAAACATGCGTTACATTTTTACGGACCAAACAAATCATAAAATTTGGAAACTGAAACAATGGTACATGATCATCTACCCAGAGGTGATAGATCACCATCACGTCTATTCTGTCACCTACCCAGCCGGCATAGATCACCATCATGTCTATTCTGTCACCTACCCAGCCAGCATAGATCACCATCATGTCTATTCTGTCACCTACCCAGACGGCATAGATCACCATCACGTCTATTCTGTCACCTACTCAGACGGCATAGATCACCATCACGTCTATTCTGTCACCTACTCAGACGGCAAAGATCACCATCACGTCTATTCTGTCACCTACTCATACGGCATAGATCACCATCACGTCTATTCTGTCACCTACCCAGACGGCATAGATCACCATCACGTCTATTCTGTCACCTACTCAGACGGCAAAGATCACCATCACGTCTATTCTGTCACCTACTCAGACGGCATAGATCACCATCACGTCTATTCTGTCACCTACCCAGACGTGATAGATCACCATCACGTCTATTCTGTCACCTACCCAGACGGCATAGATCACCATCGCGTCTATTCTGTCACCTGCCCAGACGTGATAGATCACCATCACGTCTATTCTGTCACCTACCCAGACGGCATAGATCACTATCACGTCTATTCTGTCACCTACTCAGACAGCAAAGATCACCATCACGTCTATTCTGTCACCTACCCAGACGTGACATCACACCACGTCTACTCTGTTACCCAGACATGACGGATCACCGCCACGTCGTCGGGACACATTTCACCGGCTGTCAACCAACACACGGATTTACGTGAAAAATCACCATGCATACTTTCGACATCAACACGGGCAAACCCTTGAACATTGAATACGGATATCATCAATATGGACACCCAGATATGACGTACATTTTATAATCACAGACAGATCTGACTAGAAGTTACACTCGTACTTTTAATGGTTGATTTTGAGTTTTAAACGAGACAGCACATACATACTGTACACAAACGTGCTTTCATAAATGGTTTATCAAAATACAATTAACAGGTTTACACGTGAAATGGATGCAATGTTTGCCCTACTTTCACTATGCAGCAGTGAAAGAAGGTTGTGATGCATTCCAATTCAACACTGCATCCGATGATTTTACATTCAAATGCATTCCAGTCCCCGAACAGCGATGCAACACCTGATAATTTTGCATTCAAATGCATTCCAGTCCCTGAACAGCGATGCAACACCTGATAATTTTGTATTCAAATGCATTCCAGTCCCTGAACAGCGATGCAACACCTGATAATTTTGTATTCAAATGCATTCCAGTCCCTGAACAGCGATGCAACACCTGATAATTTTGTATTCAAATGCATTCCGGTATCCAAACAGCGAGAAGCAAGTGAAAATTTTGAATAATTTACCTTTTGATTCAAATACTAGTAAAATGCCACCATAACAAAACACTGACGAAGCAACAGGCACACACAACGAAGCAATTGCTAAGAGGTTCTGCTAAGCTTCCTAGCTACTCGAAGTCAGGACACGAGCCAGCTTAGAGAATAGATTTCCAGAATGAAAGTTATAAGATTACTGGACTTAAATTTTCTAGGCCCTTAAAAGTAAGTAACTGAACTCTGCATGAATGCCAACCGTTCGCGCGTTATAGCTTTGGAATAAATTAACGAAAGTCGTAGTGCTAAAGGACGAAGTCAATGATTTTTTAAAATTAAAAGACTAAAAAATTACTGTCGTATTTTTGGATTATATACAGGTACGTAACGTTTACTAAGCCCCTCATTGCTTCTGTAAGCAACCAAATTTTTAGCTAAGTTCGCATTTTTAAGCCGATTTTTACTTGATCATTAGTACATCTGTTCTATTTATCGCGGAGTCAAATGATAAATTTGAACGTTGTTCATTTCAATTTAAAAATTCTCTCAGCAAATGAATTTGGAAAATGAAAAATAAATATGCAAAGAGGCTATTTTAAATTGATTATTGGGAGTTTTGATGATATGAATTGGCTTATTTCAATGTCTCGCTCACAAATTTCATGTATGATTTCATTGGTTTAAAATATCACACAACTTTGAAAATGCTATCAGATATTTTGATCAAGTTCCATCACTATCTCCACATGCAGTTTAACCACGCGAGATTCTCATCTTTAATTATAAATACATGGAATTTTGCATTATACAAACGCAAACTACATTCTTATCAAACACAATTAGTTCAACATAAAAAATTTAACTCGTTGAAGGGCAAAGGAATTATCTCACAAATGGAAATATTCTTCTAGAGAAGCTCAAAAAAAACATCAGTCTTGAGATCTGCTTCTTGAGATATGGATTTGACTGCAGAATGAACCATTTCCGTGACATCAAGTGAACTTCCTACCTATTGAAAATCCATAACTGAGTACACCACTCGTTTAGACGAACTTCAAAACCCGTTTATTCACAAAACCTCACTCGGCTAACACACTTCGATAATTTGTATTTTCTATCGAAATTCAGCGTTAAATCGCATGATCACAAAACACACTTGCACGTGCATAGAATTTGAGTCAGTAAATCAGCAATACGTTCGAAAACCTACCTACCAACCAACGAACCCGCGTTTCAAATATCATTTCCAGCAATACTCACGTAATGCGACAACATGCGCGTCACGATCAGGCCATTGATTACCAACTTCGAGATATCAGGTTTTATTACGTTGCATCAGTAGTGCGAGTTCCACAGGAACTTACAACACTTCGGGCTGAACATGAACACTTTCGACGACAGGTTTACCATGCCAGCACGACTGGGAGCACGTGAACACAAGCACAGTCCCGAACTCGACCACGCCGCTTAGCAAAACGCCTTTATTTGCAGTTTCAGGGGACTTTTGCGGCCCAGCTTGGCCACCGACCTTGTCGCTGGGAGAGTCCTTGATGTTCCTATTCCTCTTGCACCGTAATTTCGGACTCATTTCAACGCCGGAGGAGTCCACGGGTTCTTGGAGATCCAACGAGTTGACGGACTCAAGAGACTGCTGGTTGTTGCTGGAGAGCATTTTGGTCTTGGCGTGGCTGCTTTTGCTCCTGGTGGAAGGGCAAGGCTCTTTGACGGAGCCGCTGGTTTCGTTGATATTCACGTCTTGAGTCGCCTGGGTAGACATCTTGATGCCGCCGGCTTTGTAGCCCGTCGACGGGGGGTGGGTGCCCGAGCTGTTCAGGTTTGCTTGGCGCGGCAGCAAATGGGGGATCAGCTGAGGCATCACCTGAGAAAACAGCATGCAATCTTTTGTTTAGTAATTCTGAGGGGGTAAAAAATGGTTCAATTCTAATTGGTTATGCATTCCTATTGGCGAGTATATCAGAATAACTTTAGTTGGAAAAAATGTTGTTCATGAAGAGCAGAAAAGAACACACACACTTTAGTTTAGTAATCGAGAAGGGGGGAAAAATACTTCAGTTCTAAATGGTTATGCATTACTCCTGGCGAGTAGATGAAAAATACGTTAGTCGGAAAAATTTATGAATTGTCCTTGAAGAGCAGAAAAGATTTATTCTACGTGCTAATAGATATACATTGGCCATGGAGAGTGAGTAAAAAGTACATCAGATGCAACTAGTGCATTAGTTTTCTTGGAGAGTAGATAAAAATATTTCCGGTGCAAATAGTTTCTTGAAGTTGATGAAAAATACTCTAGCTCTCAAAAGTTAAACATTATTCTTTGAGATTAAATAAAAATACTCCAGTTGTACAAAACTATTTTTGGAGAGTTGATGAAAAATGTTTCAACTTAAAAAAATTCATGTATTATTCCCGGAGAGTAGATAAGAAATACTTAATCTGCAAAAAGTTGTATTATTCTTGTACAGTAGGTAACCAATATAATATTTTAGCTGTAAATAGTTACGTAAAAATCCTAATACAGTAATACCTCGACATACGAATGTCCCAACATACGATAAATTTGAGATACGAGGAAAGTTTCGAGCACATTTTTGCCCCGAGATACGAGGATACGAGACAGTTCACGATGCGGCCTCTAAGTGGCCGAGTGTGCGAGAGGCTCTCGAGAGCAGCATTGCTCACTCTTTCCATTTCCAGTCAAAACTCAGTCGCGTAAAGTTATCTCCGAGCATCGGCCGTAGTGTTTGCATTTTGCGTTAACCAGTACAGAATTAAGTGAGTAAGCAATGGGTGCAAAGCAAGCGAGTGCAAACAAGGGTAGCGAAAAAAAGCGTATGACAATCGAGATATAGCATGAAATAATCGAAAAACATGAGAGTCGTGGACGAGTGACTGAGCTAGCTCGCCAATACGAGAGGAGTACATCAACAATATGTACCATCTTCAAGCAGAAAGATGGTACAATTGCGAGCGTTGGTTGTGAATTAGAATAATACCATGTTTTTTCACTGTAATATACTGTTTTAGGTGTTGTTTTAAAGGGTGGGAACGGAGTAACTTTTCAAAGTTATTTTATATGGGAAAAATTGATCCGAGATACGAGCGAGTTGACATTAGTGATGTACCGATGTATCGGTATCGGTATCGGCAAGTATCGGTCATTTTACTGGTATCGGTATCGGCAAAATCCGGCCGATACTTTACCGATACTTTCCCATATTACGTATTTTATCATAAAAATGGAAGTCATAAATCATGAAGTTGGAAGTGTAATCAAATAAAGAGCCTATTCATACATAGTAAATTAGTCAGCTTACTGTTGAATTACGGCGTTTAATCAGGCCCGCTAACTGAATTTTTACCTTTGAATTCCCGATAAGTCACGTACGGTCAGTAAGTGAGAGCTATGTTCCATAAATAGTTAAACACAGTAGCGACATAAAATTATTATACTTTTACAACTAAAACCTATATAGTTTGACCCAATTTCGATTTCTCAAAGTATATGACAGGCTAACAACAACCATACCAATTAACTAAAGTTGAAGGCGCATTTTAAAGTTTTTGTAAATTTAATAAAGAAGTAGCCAAAAATTCTATTTTAATTTAGCTTGTAAATGGTCATATATTACGAAGCTAATTATTTTATTTTAAATTGGCTTGTAAATCGCCGTACATTACGAATCCTGCATTTTTCTTCTATTTTAAGACGTTTGAAAAATTTACGAACAATCTTATAGTTGGTTGCGTATTTGCGGATCTTTTCGGTTTTGGGGCCTATCGAATTTTAATGTTTTCTTTTCGCCAAAGTATGTATTTTGGTGTGAAAAACACGAAAATGAGAATCATTTTGTGGACAAATTGTTCATTTAGTGTTCTTAACCTAACCAAGGGTATTATTTCAAACACCTCACTGTTAATCATAGTGAAAACTTCGTTGACCTTGCAACAGGTGCACACACTCAAATGATTGAGAGTGTATGGCATAGTCTAAAAATGAAAAAAACGTCAGGGAGGCACTCACCGACAAATGATAGTTTCCTGTCTGTGTGAGTTTGCGTGGAAAAAACGTACCGAGAAACGCCAGTTTTTTCAAAAAATATTAATGGAAATGAACTTAATAAATAATTTCTCCACAAAATGGTTATCATTTAAGTGTTTTTTATGCCAAAATACATACTTTGGCGAAAAAAAACATGAAATTCGATGGGCCCCCAAACCGAAAAGAGCCGTGTTTGCTTCTACACATTGTGTGTTGGTACATACACATACTGCTTGCGTTCACGCTGCTATTTCTGAGACTAAATGCTACATTATACTACTATTTTACGCCTGTAAATGTGGAAAAATATCATTTATAATTAAATATAGTCGGATAATAACCTCAGTTGGCAAATAAAGATTGCTAAACAGTGAATACTTATTTGTTCACACATGCTAATTACGGTATCACACGACAATAGAGCGAAAAAATGACGCAACCGAAAAACTTTGTGAGGGAAACGAATCAAACTATGACACTGGACTCAGCAGTGTTGCCAATTTAGTATTAAAGTACGAATCTATCACCTAGCAGGAAAAATAGCATTAAAATGCAAAATCTAACATTTTACAGGGCGATTTCACCATCATATAAAATTTAGTCATTTTCAATTGCTTTCTAGCATCTATTTGTTGACTCATGGTTACTCAACGACTCGAAGTTTCGTCCAAGCCTAGTTGAAGTTTCGTCCAAGCCTAGTTGAAGTTTCGTCCAAGCCCAGTTGAAGTTTCGTCCAAGCCTAGTTGAAGTTTCGTCCAAGCCTAGTTGAAGTTTCGTCCAAACCTAGTTGAAGTTTCGTCCAAACCTAGTTGAAGTTTCGTCCAAACCTAGCTGAAGTTTCGTCCAAACCTAGTTGAAGTTTCGTCCAAACCTAGTTGAAGTTTCGTCCAAACCTAGTTGAAGTTTCGTCCAAACCTAGTTGAAGTTTCGTACCAACCTAGTTGAAGTTTCGTTCAAACCTCGTTCGATTGTTTTAGTCCCCTTTTGGAACCAGTTGCTATTAGAGTTAGTCTACATTACGTTGCAATACGATTAGAAACACTTATCTATCGAATGGATTTCATTTCGTTTTTTTTAACAATATAGTTAACAGAGCAAAAGCAGTTTTATTATTCATAATAAAAAACTCTATCGTCAATATTGTCATATTATTAGATATATTAGTGAATAATTTTATTATAACACCCATGTAGGGCTTATAATGGTTTTATTTTAAAATAAGTGCAAAAGTATCGGTATCGGTAGCAGTATCGGTCAAAGTATCGGTATTTTCAAGTATCGGAGTATCGGTATCGGCCAACAAATGGGTATCGGTATCGGCAAAAAAACTGGTATCGGTACATCACTAGTTGACATAAGAGCTCTACTCGCGGAACGCATTAAGCTCGTATCTCAATGTATTACTGTAAATGATCACATTTTAGAATTTCCATCCAAACCTGCAATGAGGCATCGTAACTCACTTCAAAATGTTTTCTAAAATGACCTTGACATTCACCGTTTTTTCCTTAACATGAATATTGAAAAAAGGTTCTTTGAGTAGAGGGATAATTTTTTAGTATTTGCTTCACGTAAGCAATGCGCTTATTTACGAAACAAGACACATAAAAATGAACATAGAGACGGAAAATGTAAATTCTCAAACCTAAACGTTTTCGGCGATGGGTTCAACATTCAAATCAAATATAAAGTCAATTGCAGTAAGCAATTTTGAGAATAGCAAACATTAACTGGATCGTGACTTCATTTAGCTTTCATTAAGTATTTATAAAATTTGAGTTAGTGACTGCAGGTCTTTCAGCAGCATTATGAAAATCCCCTCAGTGACCATCCCTTGGCAGGGAACGTGTTAATGTAAATCAGATTAGAAATAACGGACGTGTTTATCCTAATGAAATAATCTATCGTTACATTCTACGTGCGCTAC
Organism: Platorchestia sp. MABIK; assembly: GCA_014220935.1. NCBI lineage: Eukaryota > Metazoa > Arthropoda > Malacostraca > Amphipoda > Talitridae > Platorchestia > Platorchestia sp. MABIK. The sequence continues at coordinate 15,055 of JACJUY010006831.1, forward strand.
TTCTCGTTGAATAATGAAAACATCTCACAGAATAAGCATTTCAGTTCTCTATCCTTGAAGGCCTAGCTGATGACAACAGCAAATAGTGAGGGATGGCCTCGTTTAACACAACTGTTTTAGAAATATCTAATTCCATCCAAGGTGAAATATTAACCGTGCAATTGTATTTCACATATTTCTCAATACGGATAAAAATACATTCGAGCAGTAAAGTCGATTTCTCAATTCTGTTACTTACAACCGAACCAAACTAACTGTTAACAACCGCAGAAACGCGGTGAACGTGTAAGTCTAGTACACTAACACTATTCGTACACGACCCTATGAACACAAGGAATACAATCAAAATTTGGTGAAAATCGTCTAGGGTTGAGTTGTATCTTCAATATTTTCTTTTTCATGTGGGTCTCAAAATCCAAGTTTTCAAAGCTCTCCAGTTCAATTTTTTGGTCAAACTTCTACCCCAATTTATATTTTTATCCAATATCAATACTAATTGGCGGTCCCTTTCCTTCATTTTGATGTCGCTGATAATCTAAATCAATGCCAGTAACAAAAAAATTAGAAAAATAATAAATCATACGCAGAAGGGTTAAAAGGGATTGTAGGTGAGCGAAGGGTATCTCACACCTATGCAGTATCATTTTAAAATAACATACAAGTACTAGAACCTAATGAATTGTTTTCAGCTTTACAATAATACACCCTAGGCGAGGTAATCTTGATTGATTCAAACGCAGGGATGACATTAATTTGCGATTTATCAGAATAATTATAACAATAATAATTTTCATTGTCGCTTTAAGATTACAAGCTAATATTTTTTCGCTCAAATGAACTCAACCCGAACTTCCTAAACCTAGCCTAACCTAAATCATGGTCTGTTTTTTAACGTTAAAAAAGTCGTACAAAGTTAGGTATTTCGCTATCTGGAACACGTGCGGATAGCCTCCATAGCTAAATGTTGGCATCGCGTTTTGGGTCGTCCAGGCTTAAACAGCTTAGTGGGCGGGGCGTGAGCGGGCAGTAGTCCTTACACAGAATATCTTGGCATAGCGGATGTCTTAAATAGTAGATGACGAAATTTTAATCGCTCTTAGAATACACCGTATTAACTCCAATACAAAAATAATACTAATAACAGCATCAAAGGGTATAGATTAAGTGAACGTCACCACAGGGAGAGAAGTCTTCTACAGTTCCCTCTTACGCATAGGTGTGACAATGGTAATTCAACTATTGATTTTTAAGAAAACATCAAATGCAACAGTATACACTGATATGTTTGAATTAGATCATAAGCATTTACAGCAGGAAGCTGTTTCAGTAAATCGTTAACGTCCAAGTGACTGCAACAGTATACACTGATATGTTTGAATCAGATCAAAAGCATTTACAGCAGGAAGCTGTATCAGTAAATCGTTAACGTCCAAGTGACTGCAACAGTATACACTGACATATTTGAATTAGGTCATTATCATTTGTAGCAGGAAGCTGGTTCACTAAATCGTTAACTTCCAAGTGTCGACCTATACGTACTAGCCAACCTCGTCATCGATATGACCGATCACTCGACATATAGCGGTGTTAGTGTTACTTATTTAATACTTTGACTGTTGCAGGTGAACGTGATGTTTAATATTCAACTCAAATTTAGCCAATTGTCGTAAATAATGTTGAAAACAACAACCATTAACTGGATCACGCCTTCGTCCAGCTTTCATAAGGTATTTGTGAAAATTGAATTTTTGACTACCGGTTGATCAGGAGCATTATGAATATTTCCTCCGTGTACCACCGGTGGCTCACGTCGCAGTCAAAAAGTTGAAGCCTTCAGTAGAATGAATTAAAGCCACAGAATGCTTCCCATTTGTAACAAATGCAAACAAAGACACACCACACTCGAGAAGCTTGATTGGTTTTCTGGTGAAAACATACGCAACTTATTACAAATCTTTTTAGTGAGGTGAGTTGTAGGTTAATTGTGACAAAAATTGAAAGTACTTTAATAGAAAATGAATGCAGTAGCATAGTAGTTTTTTCGGTGTTTTTCCCATTACAAATATGATGAGGGACCATGTAGTATGGACTGCTAAGGAAAACGTCGAAGATAAAATGAGCCACAACGAACGATTGAATGTGTAAACCAATGTCGGAGAGCACGCATTTCCATAGCTAATAAAAGGATAGAAATAACGATTAAATTAGATAAGTAGATTAAATTAGATGTTAGTTTAAGCCTCCCAAGCGCTGAAAAAAAGCGTTCCGAAGAGAGGAAGGAGGAAGGCACCATTTAGTATGGAGATAAGAGAGCGCGGAATTAAAGCAGAAAGGGCATAGAAACAGTACGTTGAAAAATAAATTTATGGAACAAGATATGAGTACAAAAGAAGTAGTAGGTGCTGAAAAACTGGACACCAGAGAACCGTAAAAAGGTGGTCCTTAACATGACAAAAAAATTTATTTCAACAAAAAGAAAGCCTACCTAACTCTCAGCTCGGGTCCTCGCAAATTTTCACCCTGGGAGTGCAAATTCCCATAGATACAATGGTTGTATACCCCCGAGGGGAATTAGATCTTCAAGTTTAAGCTTTCCTTACTCAGAACGAATGCTCAAAAACAACTAAACCAATATTCACACACACCATCAT